>CM059434.1:3109886-3259885 GCA_030390025.1 Squalus acanthias | reverse complement strand
GGGGCAGTACTGAGGGAGTGCTGCACTGTCGGAGGGGCAGTCTGTTGGAGGGGGCAGTACTGAGGGAGCGCCTCACTGTCGGAGGGTCAGTACTGAGGGAGTGCTGCACTGTCGGAGGGTCAGTACTGAGGGAGTGCTGCACTGTCGGAGGGGCAGTACTGAGGGAGCGCTGCACTGTCGGAGGGGCAGTACTGAGGGAGTGCTGCACTGTCAGAGGGGCAGTACTGAGGGAGTGCTGCACTGTCGGAGGGGCAGTACTGAGGGAGTGCTGCACTGTCGGAGGGGCAGTACTGAGGGAGTGCTGCACTGTCGGAGGGGCAGTACTGAGGGAGTGCTGCACTGTCGGAGGGGCAGTACTGAGGGAGCGCCGCACTGTCGGAGGGGCAGTACTGAGGGAGTGCTGCACTGTCGGAGGGGCAGTACTGAGGGAGCGCCGCACTGTCGGAGGGGCAGTACTGAGGGAGCGCCGCACTGTCGGAGGGGCAGTACTGAGGGAGTGCTGCACTGTCGGAGGGGCAGTACTGAGGGAGTGCTGCACTGTCGGAGGGGCAGTACTGAGGGAGCGCCGCACTGTCGGAGGGGCAGTACTGAGGGAGCGCCGCACTGTCAGAGGGTCAGTACTGAGGGAGTGCCGCACTGTCGGAGGGTCAGTACTGAGGGAGTGCTGCACTGTCGGAGGGTCAGTACTGAGGGAGTGCTGCACTGTCGGAGGGGCAGTACTGAGGGAGCGCTGCACTGTCGGAGGGGCAGTACTGAGGGAGTGCTGCACTGTTGGAGGGGCAGTACTGAGGGAGCGCCTCACTGTCGGAGGGTCAGTACTGAGGGAGTGCTGCACTGTCGGAGGGTCAGTACTGAGGGAGCGCCGCACTGTCGGAGGGGCAGTACTTCAAAAGTACTTCATTGGCTGTAAAGCGCCTTGAGACGTCCTGAGGTTGTGAAAGGCGCTGTAGAAACGCAAGTTTTTTCTTTCCATTCAATGTCAAGTTTTGTTTGATAATCGCTCCTGTGAAGCACCTTGGGACATTTTCCCACATTAAAGGCGCTGTATAAATACAAGTTGTTTCCAATGAGTTAAAATGTTTTTAGAGCTGTTAGAATGGTTTTCAGAATTTTTGTCAGCCTTATGTAACATTTCCCTTTAATTGTCCCCATTGCTTTGAATTTCACTGGCGTGCACGTTCCCGCTCTCACCACTAGTGCGCTCCCCACTCCTGCCCAAAGCTGCTCCACGATTACTATACAAATGCTCTAACCCAGGGAATTTGAGCGCTTTAGCACTTTCCCTGTTCTGGTGGGCTAGGGGGGGCCGAGTTTCCGCTAATTATCTCAGCACCGATGTTCCCTATAAGCTGCAAGGCCCGCAGCACTCGGGAGAATCCGCGCAACCAGCTCGCCAACTTTTCAATGCAAAAAAAACGAGTGTTGTGACTGGCCCGGTGCGGCCCCAGATAAAATTACAGGGAATGTTGATCAGCACCGTCTGGGCAGCATCGGCCGAAAGAGCGCGAAAGATCGGGGAACTTTAAACGGAGGTGCGCTTCGCCCAAAGCCGCTTCCGATCGTGTTTTCCGTGACCTTTTCCGTTGCTTCAATCCCGCTGATTGCTCTATTTTGGGAAAGCGCTTCAAGTTGCGCATTTACAAAGCTTTTTTCATCTCAAAATATATTTCATTTGCTAAGAAACTGACTGTGCACACCAGTGAAACTACTCAATGGTTCAGTATATTTTGGAAAGTCATTTTCAGTGATTTTAAATCAGGTTACTCAGGCGGAGAACTGGGCAACCTCAATGTTCCCTCTTTTCATTTGGTGCGTGGCCCCTTTAACTGGCTGCGTGGCCCATTCAAATTCTCGCACGTGTGCTCTTTCTCGCAAATAAAAGGCTGGCGAGCGGCCTGCGCGGGATTGCTAGACCGCTGCGTGGTCACGTGGCCGCACAGCTTAGCGGGAACACTGGACGGACACCCTGATTAAAAATGCTTACTTCTGGTGATAAACCCATTTTCAGCTGTCTTAATAAAACTGCTCCAGGTTACCGCTCATAAACACATCAACATAAGAACATAAGACGTAGGAGCAGGAGTCGGCCATTCGGCCCCTCGAGCCTTGTCTTATGTTGAATATACACAACGACTGAGCCTCCACAGCCCTCTGGGGTAGAGAATTCCAAAGATTCACCACCCTCTGAGTGAAGAAATTCCTCCTCATCTCAGTCCTAAATGGCCGACCCCTTATTCTGAGACTGTGACCCCTGGTTCTAGACTCCCCAGCCAGGAGAAACAACCTCCCAGCATCTACCCTGTCAAGCCCTGTAAGAATTTTGTATGGTTCAGTGAGGTCACCTTTCATTCTTCTAAACTCTACAGAATATAGGCCTAGTCTACTCAATCTCTCCTCATAGGACAATCCCCCCATCCCAGGAACCAGTCTGGTGAATCCCTCTATGGCAAGTATATCCTTCCTTAGGTAAGGAGACCAAAACTGTACACAATACTCCAGGTGTGGTCTCACCAGGGCCCTATATGGAATACCTTTTAATGGAAAGAAAAAAAAAATAAGGATTACATTCTGTTCCGCTGCCCGATTGCACTGGTTGACGGGAGATTTTACGATTGTGATTATGCAGAAGAATTTTAGCGAAAACTTGAACTGTGACCTCACCAGCCCAATTGCAAGCGCATTTTTGGGGCGCAATTTCCCGATTCTATAGATTCTGGAACGGTTCCTGCAGATTGGAGGATAGCAAATGTAACCCCGCTATTTAAGAAAGGAGGGAGAGAGAAAATGGGGAACTACAGACCTGTTAGCCTCACATCAGTAGTTGGGAAAATGCTGGAATCTATTATAAAGGATGCAATGACTGGGCACTTAGAAACTAATAGTAAGATTGGGCAGAGTCAACATGGATTTATGAAAGGGAAATCCTGTTTGACAAACCTATTGGAGTTCTTTGAGGATGTAACTAGTGGAGTAGACAAAGGGGAACCGGTAGATGTACTGTATTTGGATTTTCAGAAGGCCTTCGATAAGGTCCCACACAAGAGGTTGGTGAACAAAATTAGGGCACATGGAATTGGGGGTAATATACTAGCATGGATTGAGAATTGGTTAACAGACAGAAAACAAAGAGTAGGGATAAACGGGTCTTTTTCAGGATGGCAGGCTGTGACTAGTGGGGTACTGCAAGGATCGGTGCTTGGGCCCCAGCTATTCACAATCTATATCAATGATTTGGATGAGGGGACTAAATGTAACCTTTCCAAATTTGCTGATGATACAAAGCTAGGTGGCAGTGTCAGTTGCGAAGAGGATGTGAAGAGGCTTCAAGGGAATCTCGACAGGCTCAGTGAGTAGGCGAGAACATGGCAGATGGAATATAATGTGGATAAATGTGAAGTTATCCACTTTGGCAGAAAAAACAGAAAGGCAGAGTATTTCCTAAATGGTGAAAGATTGGGGAATGCAGATGCTCAAAGGGACCTGGGTGTCCTTGTACTGAAAGTGAATGTGCAGGTGCAGCAAGCCATTAGGAAGGCAAATGGTATGCTGGCCTTCATTACAAGAGGATTTGAGTACAGGAGTAAAGAAGTCTTACTCCAATTATATAGGGCCTTGGTGAGACCACACCTGGAGTACTGTGTACAATTTTGGTCGCCTTACCTAAGGAAGGATATACTTGCCATAGAGGGAGTGCAACGAAGGTTCACGAGATTGATTCCTGGGATGGCGGGACTGTCGTATGAGAAGAGATTGCGTAAACTAGGCCTGTATTCTCTTGAATTCAGAAGAATGAGAGGGGATCTCATTGAAGCATGAAAAATTATTACAGGGCTTGATAGGATGGATGCTGGGAGAATGTTTCCCTTGGCTGGGGAGTCTAGAACCAGGGGCCACAGCCTCAGGATAAAGGGTAGGCCATTCAGGACTGAGATGAGAAGAAATTTCTTCACATAGAGGGTGGTGAATCTTTGGAATTCTCTACCCCAGCGGGCTGTGGAGGCTCAGTCATTGGGTATATTCAAAACAGAAGTCGATAGATTTCTGACTAGTAAGGGCATCAAGGGATATGGCGATAGGGCCGGTGAATGGAGTTGAGGCAGAAGATCAGCCATGATCTCATTGAATGGCGGAGCAGGCTCGAAGGGCCGAGTGGCCGACTCCTGCTCCTATTTCTTATGTTCTTATGATCGCGCCCAAAGCGGAAACTCTGCACCCAGTCTTTAACCATTTAGGCCTGATTGACACCAGGAGATTACAATTCAGTCCGACACTACAAGTCCTAAAGCAGCCGACGCATAATGGCTGATTGTTGCCGTGGGAACCTGACCCTTGTCCACTTCCGCGAGGAAAGGGATGCAGTGCATGCTGGGAGGTCATGCCAAAATTCAAAGCAATGATTGTTTTGTAAAATAGTGAAGCCATGAAAATCGGGGGAGATACGCAAGAGGCCAGAATTGGAGGAGCGCAGAGATCTCGGAGGGTTGTGGGCCTGGAGGAGATTACAGAGGTAGGGAGGGGGTGAGTCCATGGAGGGATTTGAACACAAGGATGAGAATTTTAAAATTGAGGCGTTGCCGGACCGGGAGCCAATACACACGGAAAGAGAAAAATATATATTTTTTGAGCAAACGGGCGCTGGCTCCTCACCCTCTTCCTGCCGCACCCCCTGCTTGATCTCCATTTAGAATCTTTCTCTCATGGATCTAAGCAGCTCTTGAAGCTGATTATAGCCGGATAAATGCGCTGGCATCACTGGACCATGATGCTGAGTTATTTTGAATAACCTGGCAGGGTCCACGGCCTTCGGCCTTGTGTGTCATTCCCACACGATGTTTGGTTGCTACAGCAACTGGCACACACGGCTGCAGCAATACTTTAAACAAGAAAAAGTGAACTCAATCTTTTTAAATCTCAGGAAACATATTTTTCTAAATTCATTCTCGGGATGTGGGCGTCGCTGGCAAGGCCGGCATTTATTGCCCATCCCTAGTTGCCCTTGAGAAGGTGGTGGTGAGCCGCCGCCTTGAACCACTGCAGTCCGTGTGGTGAAGGCGCTCCCACAGTGCTGTTAGGGAGGGAGTTCCAGGATTTTGACCCAGCAACGATGAAGGATCGGCGATATATTTGCAAGTCAGGATGATGTGTGACTTGGAGGGGAACTTGTTCCCAGGTGCCTGCTGCCTCCTTCTAGCTGGAAGAGGTCGTGGATTTGGGAGGTTTTGTCAAAGAAGCCTTGGCAAGTCAGCATGGATTTTTGGGCTCAAGTCTCTGGAGTGGGACTTGAACCCAAGGCCTTCTGACTCAGCAGCGAGCGTGCTACCCACTGAGCCACAGCTGACACCTATTCAGAACTTGGTTAGACGCCACTCCTGCATCATTACTCCACTGGGCAATGTGCAGGAAATGCTCCTCACTCCCAATTCCTCTGCCTATTGTCACAGAATCAGGGACTCGGTGTGGTGCGGGGTGGGGGTGTGGGTGTGGGGTGTGTTTGGGGGGGGTGGGTGGGGGTGTGGGGTGAAGGGGAGAGTGAAGGGGGGGGGTGGGGCGGGGGCATTAGACAAAGGGAAATTGGCCCTATTTGCTCTCATGAGGAGACATTAAGTGAGGTTTCTACCTGTCTCCAAAGACAAAATCATTTTAAACTGGAGATGACCTCAGTTTAAGAGCTAGTTGGATCACCTGGGTTAAATATAACACAGACACACGTATATCTTGGTGCAATGCAGGCTGTCCAAAATGACCTGTTGTATCTTTTTAGTTCCAGTCACCTTTCTTAGGAACAGGAGGAGGCCATTCAGCCCCTTGAGCTTGTTCCACCATTCAATTAGATCGTGGCTGATCTGTATTTTAACTCCATTTACCCGCCTTGGTTCCGTAACCCTCGATACCCTTACCCAACAAAACTCTATCAATCTCAGTTTTGAAATTTTCAATTGACCCCCAGCCTCAACAGCTTTTTGGGGCAGAGAGTTCCAGATTTCCACCACCCTTTGTGTGAAGAAGTGCTTCCTGACATCACCCCTGAACGGCCTGGCTCTAATTTTAAGGTTATGCCCCCTTGTTCTGGACTCCCCCCACCAGAGGAAATACCTTCTCTCTCTCTCTGCTTTATCAACTCCTTTAATCATCTAAAACACCTCGATTCGATCACCCCTTGATCTTCTGAACTAATTTTACCAGAAACGAGAACGTTGACTGTGATGTCCCCTTTCGCTCGTTATGTCGGTTCGCGCCCTTGATTTATCAGCTCGTCAGTGACCTTTGCTCTTTGTGACCTCATTGCAGGAGCTGAAGAAGGATCTGAAACACACGATGCTGGCCGTCGTACAGAAGCTGCACCTCTTGGCCCCGATTAAAGAGTCTTGGGATAAAACAATAGAAAGACTGGAACGGGCCTGTGCGGAGTGTCAGCAACAGTACGTCAACACCAAACACACCTTGGCCAACACGTAGGTGAACTCCTGCGTCCTTAAACTCACACTGAAGCGGATAAAAGAAAGAAAAAGACTCGCATTTCTCCCGCGCCTTTCACGACCCCCAGGACGTCCCAAAGCGCTTTACAGCCAATGAAGTACTTTTTGAAGTGTGGTCACTGTTGTAATGTAGGAAACGCGGCAGCCAATTTGCGCACAGCAAGCTCCCACAAACAGCAAAGTGATAATGACCAGATAATCTGTTTGTAGGAGTTGCTTGAGGGATAAATATTCGCCCAGGACACCATGGAGAACTCCCCCTGCTCTTTGAAATCATTTATGTCCATTTGAAAGGGCAGACGTGGCCTCGGATCTCATCTGAGAAACGGCACCTCCGACAGTGCAGCGCTCCCTCAGTACTGCCCCTCCGACAGTGCGGCGCTCCCTCAGTACTGCCCCTCCGACAGTGCGGCGCTCCCTCAGTACTGCCCCTCCGACAGTGCAGCGCTCCCTCAGTACTGCCCCTCCGACAGTACAGCGCTCCCTCAGTACTGCCCCTCCGACAGTGCAGCACTCCCTCGGTATTGCACTGGGAGTGTCAGCCTAGATTTTTGTGCTCAAGTCTCTGGAGTGGGACTTGAACCCATGACCTTCTGGCTCAGAGGCGAGGGTGCGACCCACTGAGCCACGGCCGACCCTGAAATAATTTGCTACAGTTTACACCAGAGGCAAAACACTGCCTAAACTGGAATGGATTTCAAATCTACGGTTCCTACTCTCTCTCATTTCAATTCATTCTCAGGATGTGCGTAAATTGGCTGCCACGTTTCCCACATTACAAGAGTGACTACACTTCAAAAGTACTTCATTGGCTATAAAACGTTTGGGACATCCTGAGGTCATGAAAGGTGCTTATATAAAATGCAAGTCTTTCTTTCTGTAAAACTTTGAGTTGATCGTATTATTGGTTAAATGGCAAAACTAGTGGACAGTTTTTGAAGTAGAGTTGGTTGGAGTTCTCTGCAATTCCGGCCAAGGAACTCGGAGATGCACAACTGCTACAGCATCACCACTGGCGGGAGGGTGTAATTACAGCTTGACAAGTTTACATAGACAGTTCCCATTATACATGCGCAGCGTAGGAATTTATCATGGGAAAAGTTGACTGGAAGTGCATGCAAATCATAGAATCTCACAGCACAGGAGGAGGCCATTTGGCCCATCATGCCTGTGCCGGCTCTTTGAAAGAGCTCTCCAATTAGTCCCACTCCCCTGCTCTTTCCCCATAGCCCTGTGAATTTTCCCTTTTCAAGTATTTATCCAATTCCCTTTTGAAAGTTACGATTGAATCTGCTTCCACCACCCTTTTAGGCAGCGCATTCCAGATCACAACAACTCGCTGCTTAAAGAAATTATCCTCATCTCCCCTCTGGTTCTTTTGCCAATCACCGTAAATCTGTGACCTCTGGTTACCTGACCCTCCTGCCACTGGAAACAGTTTCTCCTTATTTAGTCTATCAAAACCCTTCATAATTTTGAACACCTCTATTAAATCTCCCCTTAACCTTCTCTGCTCTAAGGAGAATTACTCAAAGGAGATGTAAGATTTTTAATAAATTCTAGATAGGTGGAGGGTGAGGCGGAAATCATATGCAGTAAAATAGTTCCGACATTACAACAGTGACTATACTTCAAAAGTACTTCATTGGCTGTGAAGCGTTTTGGCAAGTCCTGAGGTCGTGGAAGGGGCTGTAGAAATGCGAGTTCCTTCTTTCTTTGTATGTATCCTAATGTTAAAAGTATTGCTGTTTTCCTCAGGATAAGGGAGCTGGAACTTCAGAAGGTTCTCAAGGAAGAGGCTGAAGAGAAAGCTGCTGACGCAAAGCAAAGAGCGGAGGAAGCAGCGGTGAAGGGAAAGGAGGCCATCAGAGCCAGAACCCTCGAAGGCTGGAAGGTCAAAAAGGCCACGGAAGACGTGGCTGCAGCTGAGGAAGAGACGACCAGAGCCAAAAAGGCTGCCATGGAAATGGAAGGAAAGTTACTGGAGTCCAACAAAAAACTGGCCAAGGTGGAAGAAAAATTATCTTCGTCGGAGCTCGCCTTACTTCAGGCCCAGCAGAAAGTCAACGAGGCCGATGAAAGGTCAAGCAAGGCCGAGGAGAAGATGGCGGCCGCCGCGGAGATGGCTGAGGCGAGAGTGAAGACCTTTGAGGTGAAGGCCAGCGAGGCGGAGAAGAGGATCGAGGAGACTGAACAGGCGGCAGCAGCAGCAGAAGAGAAAGCCACAGGGTTCCTGGCAGAGGTGGAAAGGGTCAAAGAGGAAGTTGAGAAGATGAAGGAACAAGCCAAGGAAACCCTGCTGGACTCCACCAAGAAAGTGTCTGTGATGGAAGGCAGAGTGGCCGAGGTGACAAGGATGATGGCTGCAGCACAACAGAAGGCTTCTTCAGCTCAAAGTAGAGCTGCACTGGCAGAAGAAAGATTATTGGCCGCCCTGGCCAGAGCCGAGAGGGCCGAGAACAAAAGGAAGATTGCAGCAGGAAATGGGGTTGAAGCAGTGCAGGTGGGCACCGTGGCTCCATCGAACAGTATTCTTGTGGAGTTTGAGAAAACCTACTAGGCTGTGGATGCTGGGGGTCAATTGGAGCTTTCAAGACTGAGATCGACAGATTTTTGTTGGGAAAGGGTATCGAGGGATACGGAGCAAAGGCGGGTAAATGGAGTCGAGGTGCATATCAGCCATAATCTGATTGAATGGCGGAACAGACTCGAGGGGCTGAATAGCCTCCTACTGTTCCTAATGTTCTTAATAGGTGTAGCCTAGACCCCTCTGTCTGTCTTCACATAGGCCAGATCCTAGGGTTGTTGTTTGAATTTCATTGTGACGTAGGGTGTTCTCTGTTGATGTTTTCATGTGGGTCCTTGCCAATTAGAAAACATGCCCAGTAAAATCCATTAGGAGTGATTTTCAATTGTGGAGCCTCACTGACTGGTCACTGGGCCCCAATTCACAGTAAGTATGGAAGTGTTGCTGTACGAAAGAAATGAGCTGTTTGCCAATGGGTTCTACACAGACGAGACGTCAACCAACTAGGGTGTGGATGCTGGAGGTCAATTGGAGCTTTCAAGACTGAGTCCTAGCTACTTACAGATGCTGACTGACCTGCTGTGTATTTGTACATTTTCTAGTTTTATTTTGAGCTGTTTACAAGTGTATATCATTTGGGAATGTAGAGAATCCACGGTGGATTTCTCACAGAATGGAGTGCTAACAAAAGTATTTGGTTATTGTGGAAATAGGGAGCCTCTTTAATCCCAATCTGTCACAATCCCAGTCCATCCCAATCCCAGTCTGTCACAATCCCAGTCCATCCCAATCCCAGTCTGTCACAATCCCAGTCCATCCCAATCCCAGTCCATCCCAATCCCAATCCATGTCAATCCCAGTCCATCTCAATCCCAATCAATGGGATTGAAGTCAATGGATATAAAAATGGGGAGAAATATAAAGCAGACTGCTGATTCACTATCACCCGTTTACACTATCGCACAAAGTTAGATTACCCTGAGAGTGTGTCTTTCTTCATTTAATGTTACTTCAAAATAGAAATACCTGTTGCTTATCGAAGCCAACAAACAATCCACTCTTTTCTCTGGGAAAGAGAATACTGAGGGATGACCTGATAGAGATCTTTAAGATTATGAAAGGGTTTGATAGGGTGGACATAGAGAGGATGTTTCTACTTGTGGGAGAGACCAGAACTAGGGGCCATCAATATAAGATAGTCACTAATAAATCCAATAGGGAATTCAGGAGAAACTTCTTTACCCAGAGAGTGGTGAGAATGTGGAACTCGCTACCACGGGGAGTGGTTGAGACGAATAGTATAGATGTATTTAAGGGGAAGATAGATAAACACATGATGGAGAAAGGAATAGAAGGATATGCTGATGGGGTGAGATGAAGAGGGGTGGGAGGAGGCTCGTGTGGAGCATAAACACCGGCACGGACCCGATGGGCCGAATGGCCTGTTTCTGTGATTCTGATAAATCTGCACCATACCAGGCCCACACTCCCAGTGCAGTACTGAGGGAGTGCCGCACTGTCGGAGGGGCCATACTGAGGGAGAGCAGCACTGTCAGAGGGGCAGTACTGAGGGAGCGCCGCACTGGTGGAGGGGCCATACTGAGGGAGCGCTGTACTGTCAGAGGGGCAGTACTGAGGGAGTGCTGCACTGTCAGAGGGGCAGTACTGAGGGAGCGCCGCACTGGCGGAGGGGCCATACTGAGGGAGAGCAGTACTGTCAGAGGGGCAGTACTGAGGGAGCGCCGCACTGGCGGAGGGGCCATACTGAGGGAGAGCAGCACTGTCGGAGGGGCAGTACAGAGGGAGCGCTGCACTGTCGGAGTTGCCATCTTTCAGATGAGACGTTAAACCGAGGCCCTGTCTGCTCTATCAGGTGGACATAAAAGATCCCACGACCCTATTTGAAGAAGAGCAGGGGGGCGTCCTGGGGCCAATATTTATCCCTCAACTAACATCACTAAAAACAGATTATCTGGCCATTTAGCTCACTGCTGTTTGTGGGAGCTTGCTGTGAGCATATTGTCTGCTGCGTTTTCTACATTACAACAGTGACTATGCTTGGAAAAATACTTCATTGGCTGTAAAGCGCTTTGGGACGTCCTGAAGTGGTGAAAGGCGCGGGAGAAATGCAAGATCTTGTAAAATGAGCAAGTCGAGGAAGATGTGTCATGTAACAGCTGTTTGTTGTGGTGTAACCAAGGTTGTGAAATGGACCAAGTAATTATATTTGCATCCGTGTATCTAAAACCAGCCAGAATACAGTGTAAGGCCTATCGAGTTGCGACTGCGTAACGCTAACCCTAAGAAAACATTGACTGCGTTAGATAAACAATATTTCGACGTTCCGGGATTTAAAAAAAACCTGTGTACAATAACACAAGGCTTCCTGTTTGTTTTCAACATGTTAAATATAATCAGAAACGATATAAGGAGGATTAAAACGGAATAAATATACAAAAAGACTGAAGAGGAGTGTTTTACTTTGGATCGCGATTTCCTCCCCTCACCAATTCGCTCCTCTCCCCAAGACGTTGACCCTGACTTTCCCCGGGGTTCTCCTGCCGTGACTGCAGAAACCTGCGCCCCCCCCTAGTGGGAACGACCGTTTGCGCTGTCTCTCTGGTGGCTCCCACTGATAATTTCACCCAAAGTACCCCTCCCCCCCCCCCCCCGCCACACGGAAATTCCAGGTGGTTTCGCAGCACTGCGCAACCTCGTCCAAGTGCCCGTCCCTCACGTGCGATGCTGGGCGGTGGGCAGTTGCCTGCACTATTCCAATGTGGGCGGCTCCGCGGGCAAGCTGGTCCCGTCCTCTCGCACGCGCACTCCTTCCGGTGTGGGGGGGTGGGGGTGCGGGGTCGCTCTCTAGATAATGATCAAGAAGAACTCCCCCAGTTTCCCTCCTCTCCCAGCCCGCGTACGTTGGTGATCCTAGCTGCGATTAGCTGATGCAGCGCGGACCAGCCTTCGAGCCTAGGATCTCCCTGGGCTATGTGACTCGGTACCACACAGTGGGGGTGCATTTACTCACCGTGCCATCTCTAGAGACCCGAGCAACATGATTAACGGATCACAACCGCCCTCTAAATAGGCAAAAATTTTATGGCATTTAAAAAAATGAGTTCTCACATCCTGTATATTCAATGAGCCCGAGTACATTTAAGCATACATTCACATATAGATTTTATAGAAGTATACATTCCCTATATGTTTTATGGTGCCCCTCATCCTCGTGTTCAAATCCCTCCGTGGCCCTCGCCCCTCCCTATCTCTGTGACCTCCTCCAGCCCCACAACCCTCCGAGATCTCTGCGCTCCTCAAATTCTGGCCTCTTGCGCATCCCCGATTTTAATCGCTCCACCATTGATGGCCGGGCCTTGAGCTGCCTGGGCCCTAAGCTCTGGAATTCCCTCCCTAAACCTCTCCGCCTCTCTCTCCTCCTTTAAGATGCTCCTTAAAACCGACCTCTTGGACCAAGCTTTTGGCCATCTGTCCTGATATCTCCTTCTCAGTGTCAAAGTTTGAATTGATAACGCTCCTGTCACGCGCCTTGAGACACTTTGCTACGTTAAAGGTGCTATATAAATGCAAGTTGTTGTTTAATTGGACAGTCCTTGTAGGAAGCTTAGTTTGATAGATTTTTGTTGGGTAAGGGTATTAAGTGATATGGAACCAAGGCGGGTGGATGGAGTTAAGATACAGATCAGCCGTGATCTCACTGAATGGCGGGGCAGGCTCAAGGGGCTGAATGGCCTCCTTCTGTTCCTATGTTCCTTCCTAGGAAGAATGAAGTGATACCTCCAGGTTACAAAAGCAAAATACTGCGGATGCTGGAAATCTGAAATAAAAACAGAAAATGCTGGAAATACTCAGCAGGTCAGGCAGCATCTGTGGAGAGAGAAACAGAGTTAACGTTTCAGGTCGATGACCCTTCGTCAGAACTGGAAAAAGTTGGAGATGTAACAGGTTTTTAAGCAAGTGCAGGGGCAGGGAAAGGGGGGAGGGGAGGAAAGAACAAAAGGGAAGGTCTGTGATAGGATGGAAGGCAGGAGAGAGTAAATGACAAAAGGGATGATGGTGCGAGGCAAAAGGAGATGGTAATGGGATAAGTAAAGAAACAAAAGATGGCTCTAGATGAAGTGTAAATGGCAGAATGATCAACAGCTGCCATGTGAGAGAGAAAAAAATGAAAATGATAGGGGCCGAGGTTATGATCTGAAATTGTTGAACTCGATGTTGAGTCCAGAAGGCTGTAAAGTGTCTAGTCGAAAGATGAGGTGCTGTTCCTCGAGCTTACGTTGAGCTTCATTGGAACAGTGTAAGAGGCCGAGGACGGTGAGGCCTGAGTGGGAGTGGAGCGGAGAATTAAAGTGGTACCTCCAGGTTCCTTGGCAGGGCTGCGTTTGCACAAGGCTCAGTGTGGGGCAGGGGTTTAAGGGTACGTGTTTGGTCCTGGATTCTGGGTACAAAAGGGGGAGCGTAGCAGCCCCTCCAAACTAGTGGCCATGTTGGTTGTGGGGGTTGGGGGGCGCGGTCATTGCCCTTTATGCTCTGTGGGTGAGTTGCTATCCAGGGGAAGGGCAGATTCCCCCATGTCCAGGCCTCAGACAGCTTGCTAGGCCCCAAGTTCCAGAGTGGGACCCAGCATCAACTCGCTGTAGCTGGGGCAGGTCACACATATCCATCAGTCTCCAGTCTGTTGTGGGGAGGGCTGCCCGTGTCCTAACTCGCACCAAGTCCCGTTCGCCCATCTCCCCTGTGCTCGCTGACCTACATTGGCTCCCGGTTAAACAGCGCCTCGATTTCAAAATTCTCATCCTTGTTTTCAAATCCCTCCATGGCCTCGCCCCTTCCTATCTCTGTAATCTCCCCCAGCCCTACAACCCTCCGAGATCTCTGCGCTCCTCTAATTCTGGCCTCTTGAGCATCTCTGATTATAATCGCTAAACCATTGGTGGCTGTGCCTTCTGTTGCCTGGGCCCTAAGCTCTGGAATTCCCTGCCTAAACCTCTCCACCTCGCTACCTCTCTCTCCTCCTTTAAGACGCTCCTTAAAACTTACCTCTTTGACCAAGCTTTTGGTCACCTGCCCTAATTTATCCTTATGTGGATCGGTGTCAAATTTTTTGTCTTAAAATACTCCTGTGAAGCGCCTTGGGAAATTTTACTACGTTAAAGGCGCTATATAAATACAAGTTGTTGTTGTTGTTGAGGGGCTGCACCGCGCTATGGGGGAGGCAATGCACCCGTGTCTGTATGTTTCCCACACACTTTAACATTGCGGAATTGTATTATTTTCTGAACGTGAGGCACATCCTGTAGCGACCTATCTTTAGATGGTATGGTGCGGTTGCCGTAGTGAAGTACTTTATCTGGAACTTGTTTGTGTATTCTTTGGATTGGGTCCAGTGTTTAAAATGAGCGACATTTTCTATCTTTTTCCTGATCTAATATGTTGATTTTCGGCTGCTCTTTAAGCTGGGTCACAGTTGGAGTATTGTGTGCCGTTCAGGGAGGGTGTTAGAGGCATGGGAAGGGGGCAGATTCACCAGGGCGATACCAGGAAATGAGGGGGGTTATGGTTATAAAGAGAGGGACCAAGCCTGCCCCCAATGTCGTATGACGTTGAAACATTGAATACCAATGCACTATACTGATGCCCTATCTGCGCTCTTCCAATTCTGGCCTCTTGAGCATCCCCCGATTTCCATCGCTCCACCATTGGCGGCCGTGCCTTCAGCTGCCTGGGCCCTAAGCTCTGGAATTCCCTCCCTAAACCTCTCCGCCTCTCTCTCCTCCTTTAAGACGCTCGTTAAAACCGACCTCTTTGACCAAGCTTTTGGTCACCTGACCTAATTTCTCCTTATGCGCTCGGTGTAAAATTTTTGTTTGATAATCGCTCCTGTGAAACACCTTGTGACGTTTTACTACGCTAAAGGCGCTATATAAATGCAAGTTGTTGTTGTTGCCTACCCTTAAATGACATTCTGGTGTAGAAATACGCAGTTTAAATAAAAAATGCAATAAGGTGGTTGAAAGCTGGTTCCATCTATTTGCCACCAATTTAAAGATACTGGGCGCAGTTTTTTTATTCATTCTCGGGATGTGGGCATCGCTGGCAAGGCTGGCATTTATTGCCCACCCCTAGTTGCCCCTTGAGAAGGTGGTGGTGAGCCTTTTTTGTAGCTGGTTCGCTTCAACTGAGTGTCTCGCTGGGCCGCTTCAGAGGGGCAGTCAAGAGTCAACTACGTTGGTGTGGGACTGGAGTCCCATATAGGCCCAGACCTGTAAGGACGGCAGGTTTCCTTCCCTAAAGGACCTCAGTGAACCAGATGGTTTTTTTATGACAATCCGACAGCCTCATGGTCACTTTTACTGATCCCGGCTTTTTATTTCCAGATTTATTTTTTTAAACTGAATTCAAATTCTCAAACTGCCCTGGTGGGATTTGAACTCACGGTTCTCTGGATTTTTAGTTCAGTGACATGGTCATTGTCCAGCCACCTTCAAGCAACAGAGGAATATGGAGTCCAGAACAAACTTGCCCGAACTGCAGAAGACGATTTAAATAAATAGACAATACAGTTGTTTGGAGTCCGCCAGTTTCACCAGTGTGCACATGGACTAGTCGATCTGTTGTGTGAGTCAAGACCAAGTGTCCTCCTTTAGTGAAGTGGGGCGAGAGGCCAGGGGTCAATGTGAGTGGGGTAAAACTCTCCCCATTTTAAAGTCATGTATTCTGTCCTTATTTTACTACTTCTGTGATAAAGTCTTATTTTCATATTCAGCTGCCCGGGCCCTAAACTCTGGAATTCCCTTCCTAAACCTCTCTGCCTTCTCTCTCGTCCTTAAGACATTCCTTAATACCTACCTCTTTGACCGAGCTTTTGTCCTAATATCTCTTTACGTGCCTCGGTGTCAAATTTTGTTTGATAACGCTCCTCTGAAGCGCCTTGGGATGTTTTACTACGTTAAAGGCGCTGTATAAATACAAGTTGTCGTTGTTATTTACAATGGGAATTGTCTATGTCAACTTGTCACGCTGTAATTACACCCTCCCGCCAGCGGTGGGGCTGTAGCGCCTCCATGGTGGGAGGGTGTAATTACAATGTTTACACAGGCAGTGTAAATACAAGCATAGGAATTTATAATGGAAAAAACGTTGCCTTGAATTGCGTGCAAAGTTTTTCTATAGTATAGGCATACTAAATTTACATTAAAAGATGTCGAGGAAGCCGTTTTATGATGATTTATGGGAAAAATTGAAGAGTGAGCTGAGACAAAAAAAGACAGTACGATTAGTATCCACTTAGGATTTTGTCCATTTGCAGCTGTGACCCTTTGAGAAATCTTTCCATGAGATAGCTTTGCACAAACAACTTAAAAGCAAAGGGCTAACGATACGCTTGCCCTGACTCCACGATCCCTGGATTGAAGACATGAAAAATCGCTCTGAGCTGGCGTTAATGCTACTATCTTGTAGTTATAGTAATCGGGGCACTGTAGCAGTCGGGACGGTAACTTTGGAATATGTCAGAACGGATTTAATTAGTTTTCACTGATTATACCTATCGGGGAAAGGATGAACAGGGCCTTGTCAAAATCCTGGCACTCCCTCCCTAACAGCACTGTGGGAGCACCTTCACCACACGGACTGCAGCGGTTCAAGAGGGAGGCCCAGCACCAGTGTTCCCTGTAAGCCGCGCGGCCGTGCAATGCTCGGCAGCTCCTGCGCAACCGGCTCACCGGCTTTTAAACAGGAAAAGAACGCCCATGCGCCGTACTTTGAACGGGCCGCGCACCCAAAAAAAATTTTAAAGGGTAACATTGCTCTACCACCACCTTCTTCAGGGGTAGCTAGGGGTGGACAATAAATGCCAGTGATGCCCACATCCTGAGAATAAATTAAAAAAGCAAACTTAGAAAAGGAACTGCGGAATCTGAGCTCGACTCCTGTCCACGTGAGACGTTTAACAACAAGCCATTGCTGCTTTGAACAACTCTGGCTTTTTCTCTCGACTGCAAGTAGTTCTAACATTCTGTACTAGTTTCGTATAAACTATACAAGCAGGAGTAGGCTGCTTGGTGCATCGAGCCTGTGATACCGTTTTGTTGGCCATCTTTACCTTTTTAATCCCAATTCTCCTGCCCTTTCTCCATTCCCCTCGTACGGACATTTTTCTCTTCTCCGGATTCACTTTTATCTTCTTTATCTCAAACTCTGAAGTTTGTGTCCCTTAATATCGGATATATCTGCTGCAGGATGCTCCTAATGCAGCTGATAGATTATATTGGTCTAGTAATATTCTTGGAACGTTGCTTAGTGCAATGGTGCGAAATGAACCATGGCTATAAGTTTCTCGCATTTAAAGAAAGAAAGAAAGAACTTGTATTTCTACAGCGCCTTTCACCACCTCAGGAGATCTCAAAGCATTTCACAGCCATTGAAGTATTTTTGAAGTGTAGTCACTGTTGTAATGTAGGAAACGCGGCAGCCAAATTGTGCACAGCAAGCTCCCACCAACAGCAACGTAATAATGACCCAGATAATCTGTTTAGTGAGGTTGGTTGAGCGATAAATATTGGACGAGGACACCGGGGAGAACTTCCCTGCTCTTCTTCGAAATAGTGCCTTGGGATCTTTTACGTGCACCTGAGAGAACAGACGGAGCCTTCCTAGGTTTAACAAATCATCAGAGAGGCAATGAGTGTAGAGACACTGAATACTTGGTCTACCAGCAACGGTTCAGAATTTTTTTTTTTATTATTCATTCATGGGATGTGGACGTCACTGGAAAGGCCGGCATTTATTGCCCATCCCTAATTGCCCCTCGAGAAGGTGGTGGTGAGCCGCCTTCTTGAACCGCTGCAGTCGTGTGGTGAAGGTACACCCACAGTGCTGTTAGGGAGGGAGTTCCAGGATTTTGACCCAGCGATGATGAAGGAACGGCCGATATACTTTCAATTCAGGATGGTGTGTGACTTGGAGGGGAACTTGGAGGTGGTGGTGTTCCCATGCACCTGCTGCCCTTGTCCTTCTAGGTGGTAGAGGTCGCGGGTTTGGGAGGTGCTGCCGAAGAAGCCTCGGCAAGTTGCTGCAATGCATCTTGTAGATGGTACACACTGCAGCCACGGTACGCCGGTGGTGGAGGGAGTGGATGTTTAAGGTGGTGGATGGGGAGCCAATCAAGCAGGCTGCTTTGGCTTGGATGGTGTCGAGCTTCTTGAGTGTTGGAGCTGCACTCATCCAGGCAAGTGGAGAGTATTCCATCACACTCCTGACTTGTGCCTTGTAGATGGTGGAAAGGCTTTGGGGTGTCAGGAGGTGAGACACTTGCCACAGAATACCCAGCCTCTGACTTGCTCTTGTTGCCACAGTATGTATGTGGCTGGTCCAGTTAAGTTTCTGGTCAATGGTGACCCCCCAGGATATTGATGGTGGGAGATTTGGCGATAGTAATACCGTTGAATGTCAAGGGTCGGTGGTTATATGCTCACTTGTTGGAGATAGTCATTGCCTGGCACTTGTGTGGCGCGAATGTTACCTGCCACCTATCAGCCCAAGCCTGAACGTCGTCCAGGTCTTGCTGCATGCGGGCATGGACTGATTCATTATCTGAGGAGTTGTGAATGGCACTGAACACTGAGAAGTCATCAGCAAACATCCCCACTTCTGACCTTATGATGGAGGGAAGGTCATTGATGAAGCAGCTGAAGATGGTTGGCCCTAGGACACTGTCCGGAGGAACTCCTGCAGCGATGTCCTGGGGCTGTGATGATTGGCCTTCAACCACCACAACCATCTTCCTTTGTGCTAGGTATGACTCCAGCCAGTGGAGAATTTCCCCCCTGATTCCCAATGACTTCAGTTTTACTTGGGTTCCTTGATGCCACACTTGGTCAAATGCTGTCTTGATGTCAAGTGCAGTCACTCTCACCTCACCTCGAGAATTCAGCTCTTTTGTCCATGTTTGGACCAAGGCTGTAATCAGGTCTGGAGCCGAGTGGTCCTGGCGGAACCCAAACTGGGCATCAGTGAGCAGGTTATTGGTGAGTAAGTGCTGCTTGATAGCACTGTCGATGACACCTTCCATCACTTTGCTGATGATTGAGAGTAGACTGATGGGGCGGTAATTGGCCGGATTGGATTTGTCCTGCTTTTTGTGGACAGGACATACCTGGGCAGTTTTCCACATTGTCGGATAGATTCCAGTATTATAGCTGTACTGGAACAGCTTGGCTAGAGGCGCAGCTAGTTCTAGAACACAAGTCTTCAGCACGACAGCCAGGATGAATTCGGGGCCCATCCAGTGCGCTCAGCTGTTTCTTGATATCCGTTGATTATGGGATCGCTTAGCCACGTGGAGTGAATCGAATTGGCTGAAGACTGGCTTCTGTGGTGGTGGGGACCTCAGGACGAGGCCGATATGGATCATCCACTCGGCACTTCTGGCTGAAGATGGTTGCAAACGTTTCAGCTTTGTCTTTTGCACTCACGTGCTGGGCTCCACCATCATTGAGGATGGGGATATTCATGCAGCCTCCTCCTCCCGTTAGTTGTTTAATTGTCCACCACCATTCACAACTGGGTGTGGCAGGACTGCAGAGCTTTGATCTGATCCGTTGATTGTGGGATCACTTAGCTCTGTCTATAGCATGCTGCTTCCGCTTTTTAGCATGCATGTAGTCCTGAGTTGCAACTTCACCAGGTTGACACCTCATTTTTAGGTACGCCTGGTGCTGCTCCTGGCATGCTCTTCTACACTCCTCATTGAACCAGGGTTGGTCCTCTGGCTTGATGGTAATGATAGATGAGGGATATGTCAGGCCATGAGGTTACAGATTGTGGTGGAATACAATTCTGCTGCTGCTGATGGCCCACAGAGCCTCATGGATGCCCAGTTTTGAGCTGGTAGATCTGTTCTGAATCTATCCCATTTAGCACGGTGGTAGTGCCACACAACACGATGGAGGGTGTCCTCAGTGTGAAAACGGGACTTCGTCTCCACAGTGACTGTGCGGTGGTCACTGCCACCAATGCTGTCATGGACAGATGCATCTGTGACAGGAAGACTGGTGAGGACGAGGTCAGTTAGGATTTTCCCTCGTGGTTCTCTCACCACCTGTCGCAGGCCCAGGCTGGCAGCTGTGTCCTCAGGACTTGGCCAGCTCGGTTAGCGACTTCCAGGTCCTCACCACTCGCTGCGTAAAAAAGTTTTTCCTCACATCCCCCCTCTATCTCTTACCCAAAACCTTAAATCTGTGTCCCCTAGTCCTTGTACCATCAACTAGTGGGAACAGCCTTTCCCCGTCTAGCCTATCCAAACCCATCATAATTTTGTACACCTCTATCAAATCACCCCTCAACCTCCTTTGTTCTGATGAAAACAAATCCAGCTTCTCCAACCTGTCCTTGTAGCTAAGATCCCCCATCCCCGGAACCATTCTGGTAAATCTCCTCTGCTCCCTCTCAAGGGCCTTCACATCCTTCCTAAAGTGTGTTGACCAGAACTGGACACAATACTCCAGTTGTGGCCTAACCAGCGCTTTATAAAGGTTCAGCATAACTTCTCTACTTTTGTACTCAATACCTCTATTTATGAAGCCCAAGATCCCATATGCTTTGCTAACCACTCTCTCAATATGTCCTGCCACCTTCAGGAACCAATGCACATTAACTCCCAGGTCCCCCTGTCCATGCACACTCTTTAAAACTGTGCCATTAAGTGTATATTGCCTCTCCCTGTTCCTTCTGCCAAAATGCATCACCTCACACTTCTCTGTATTAAATTCCATCTGCCACTTGTCTGCCCATTCTGCTAGCCTTTCTATGTCCTGTTGCAGTCAATTGGTATCATCCTCACTGTTTGCCATAACCCCAAGTTTGGTGTCATCGGCAAATTTAGAAATTCTACTCTGTATTCCAATATTCAGGTCATTTATATATATCAAAAAAAGCAGTGGCCCCAGCACTGACCCTTGGGGAATACCACTGTCTACCATCCTCCAGTCTGAAAAACAGCCATTTACCACAACTCGCTGTTTTCTGTCCTTAAGCCAATTCCTTATCCAAGCTGCCACTGACCCACCTATTCCATGAGCCTCAATTTTGTTAACCAGCCTTCTATGTAAAGGATGGTATCAAAGTGAAAACGAAGACATACAATGTTGCCAAGATTGGTGGGAGACCAAAGGATTGGGAAATTTTTAAAAACCAGCAAAGGTGACTAAAAAAATAATAAAGAGAGAGAAGATGAATTATGAGAGTAAACTGGCAAGAAACATTAAAACAGATAGTAAGAGCTTCTACAGGTATATAAAAAGGAAGAGGGTAGCTAAAGTAAACGTTGGTCCCTTAGAGGATGAGACTGGGGAATTAATAATGGGGAACGGGGAAATGGCAGAGACACTGAACAAATATTTTGTATCTGTCTTCACGGTAGAAGACACTAAAAGATGACAAGTCCCCTGCACCAGATGGCCTGCATCCCAGGGTCTTAAAAGAAGTGGCTGCAGAGATAGTAGATGCATTGGTTGCAATATACCAAAATTCCCTGGACTCTGGAGAGGTCCCAGCGGATTGGAAAACCGCAAATGTAACACCTCTATTTAAGAAAGGAGGGAGACAGAAAGCAGGAAACTATAGATCAGTTAGCCTAACATCTGTCGTTGGGAAAATGCTGGAGTCCTTCATTAAGGAAGCAGTAGCAGGGCATTTGGAAAATCATAATGCAGTCAAACAGAGTCAGCATGGTTTTATGAAAGGGAAATCATGTTTAACAAACTTGCTGGAGTTCTTTGAGGAGGTAACGAGCAGGGTGGATAAGGATGAGCCAGTGGATGTGGTGTATTTGGATTTCCAGAAGGCATTCGATAAGGTGCCACATAAAAGGTTACTGCATAAGATAAGAGCTCACGGAGTTGGGGGTAATATATTAGCATGGATAGAGAATTGGCTAACTAACAGAAAGCAGAGAGTCGGGAAAAATGGGTCATTTTCCGGTTGGGAAACGGTAACTAGTGGGGTGCCACAGGGATCGGTGCTGGGGCCTCAACTATTTACAATCTACAGGAAACTCTTTATTAACCGGCACCCAAATATCCGGAAATCTCTCTTAACCGGCAAAATTCTTGAGTAGGTAACCGGGGTTTTCCTTCATCTCTCGTTTAAAATTAACTTTAAAAAAAACCCCGAGGCGTTTGCCTTGTATTGGAGCGTGTAGATTGGGAGGGGAATGTGCAGCCCGGGTAGGCAGCGGACACGACAGATGGTCAGCTGCCGGTTCCCGGGGAGACGGAGCTCCGAATGCAGGCGCATGTCAATGTGTACGGGGCTCTCGTACATTGGGAGATATAACTCTCCGTTATCCGGACTTTTTGATTAACCGGCACCACGCAAGATAAGGGAGTGAAGGGTTATGGGGAGCGGGCTGGGAAGTGGCTTTGAGCCCAAGATCAGCCATGATCTTATTGAATGGCGGAGCAGGCTTGAGGGGCCAAGTGGCCTAATGATCTAGACGAGGGAACTAGATGTAATATCTCTAAGTTTGCAGACGACACAAAGCTGGGTGGGCGTGTGTGCTGTGAGGAGGATGCAGAGAAACTCCAGTATGATTTGGACAGGTTGGGTGATTGGGCAGATGCAGTATAATGTGGATAAATGTGAGGTTATCCACTTTGGTGGCAGAAACAGGAAGACAGATTATTATCTGAACGGCAATAGATGGGAAAAGGGGAAGTGCAACGAGATCTGGGAGTCCTTGTGCACCAGTCGCTGAAGGTAAGCATGCAGGTGCAGCAGGCGGTTAAGAAGGCAAATGGTATTTTGGCCTTCATAGCGAGAGGATTCGAGTACAGGAGCAAGGATGTCTTGCTGCAGTTGTACAAGGCCTTGGTGAGACCACAGCTTGAGTATTGTGTGCAGTTTTGGTCGCCTTCTCTGAGGAAGGATGTTCTTGCCATGGAGGGAGTGCAGCGAAGATTTACCAGACTGATACCTGGGATGGCAGGAATGACATATGAAGAGAGATTGGGTCGATTAGGCTTATATTCGCTAGAGTTTCGAAGAATGAGAGGGGATCTCATTGAAACTTATAAAATTCTAACAGGACTAGACAGACTAGATGCAGGAAGGATGTTCCCAATGGCGGGGGAGTCCAGAACCAGAGGTCACAGTCTAAGGATAAGGGGTAAGCCATTTAGGACTGAGATGAGGAGGAATTTCTTCACCCAGAGAGTGGTGAACCTGTGGAATTCTCTACCACAGAAAGCAGTTGAGGCCAATTCATTAAATATATTCAAGAAGGAGATCGATATATTTCTTAAGGCTAAAGGGATCAAGGGATATGGGGAGAAAGCAGGGACAGGGGTACTGAATTTGAATGATCAGCCATGATCTCATTAAATGGCGGACCAGGCTCGAGGGGCCGAATGGCCTACTCCTGCTCCTATCTTCTATGCTTCGAAAACTTTACCCACCACTGATGTTAAACTGACCAGCCTGTAATTACTAGGATTGTCCTTACACCCTTTCTTGAACAATGGTGTCACTTTTGCCATTTTCCAATCCTCAGGCACCTCCCCCGCATCTAGGGAAGATTGGAAAATTATGGCAAGCCCTTCCGCTATCTCCTCCCCCAATTCCCTTAGCAACCTGGGATGCAAGCCATCTGAACCAGGTAACTCATCCACTCTAAGCATTCCCAGCCTTTCTAGTACATCCTGTCTATCAATTTTCACCCCTTCGATTGCTTCTACCTTTTCCACTTCTACTGATATTTTGTCAGCACCAACCTCCTTAGTAAACACCGATACAAAGTACTCATTGAGTATTCTAGCCTTGCCCTGCGCCTCTAAGCATATATCGCCTTTTTTGTCCCGAATAGGCCCCACCCCGCCTCTTAAATTTAAAACAGAAATAGACAGTTTCCTAGAAGTAAAGGGAATTAGTACGGGGAGCGGGCAGGAAATTGGACATGAGGCTGACTTCGGATCGGTCAAGGCCCTGTGGGTGGCGGAGTGGGCCCAGGGGCTGAGTGGCCGGGTCCTGCTCCTACTTTATGTGTTCTTTAGATTTGAGGTTAGGATCAGATCAGCCATGATCTTATTGAATGGCGGAGCAGGCTCGAGGGGCCGATTGGCCTACTCCTGCTCCTATTTCTTATGTTCTTATGTTTCTACCCGCTTACTGTTTACATGCCGGTCGAAGATTTTTGGGTTCCCTTCTATGGTAATCGCCATTCTACTCTCATATTCTCTTTGCCAATCTTATTTTCATCTTCACATTCCCTCTCAACTTATTGTATTTGGTCTGGTTCTCGTTTGAAGAATTCACCTGACATGCATCATACACCCTCTTTTTTTGTTTCATCATCTTCTCTATCACCCTCGTCATCCAAGGAACCCTTGCTTTGGTTCCCTTACCCTTCTCTCTTGTTGGAATGTACCTAGCCTGTACTTGGAACATCTCCTCCTTAAAGATCACCCATTGTTCCGTTACAGTTTTTCCTGTCAGTCTTTGGTTCCATTTTACCCTGGCTAGATCCTTTCGCATCCCATTGAAGTTAGCCCTATTCCAGTTTAGAAGTTCCACTCTAGATTGTTCCTTGCTCCTCTCCATTGCTAATCTAAATCTTATGATATGATGATCACTCGTACCCAAGTGTTCTCCCACAGACACTTGGTCGACCTGGCCCACCTCAGTCCCCAGCACCAGATCCAGCAATGCCTCCTTCCTAGTTGGGTCAAGAACATACTGGTCAAGGAAATTCTCCTGAACACATTTCAGAAATTCCTCCCCCTCCTTTCCCTTTACCCTAGCATTATCCCAATCGATATTTGGGTAATTAAAGTCCCCCAATATCACCACTCTATTACTTTTGCATATCTCTGAGATTTCCCTGCAGATTTGCTCCTCTACCTCCCTCTCACTTTTTGGAGGCCTGTAGAATACCCCCAATAGCGTGATCATACCCTTTTTGCTCCTCAACTCTAACCAACTGGATTCTGTCCTTGTCCCCTCAGGAACATCCTCCCTTTCCAACACTACAATGTCTTCCTTAATCAGCACTGCCACCCCACCTCCCTTTTTTCCTTCCCTATCTTTTCTGAACACCTTGTACCCTTGAATATTAAGTGCCCGTTTTTAAGCCACGTTTCCGTTATTGCCACAACATCATATTGCCACATGGCTAATTGTACTTGTAGCTCACCAACCATATTCACCACACTTTGTGCGTTTACGTACATGCATTCTAAACCCATTTTTGAATCTTTCGTAGTCTTTCTTAGTCTGCTCTGATCTAATATGGTACTACCTCTGCCTCGAGTACTACTTTCTTCTCTAGTACTATCCAACACGCTTACTCTTTTATGCACCTTATTCCTCTTTTCTACTCCTACATGCTGGTGCCCACCCCCCTGCCAAGCTAGTTTAAACCCTCCCAACAGCACTAGCAAACCTCCCCGCGAGAATATTGGTCCTGGCTCTGTTGAGGTGTAATCCGTCCGGCTTGTACAGGCCCCACCTTCCCCAGAAACAGTCCCAGTGCCTCAGGAATCTAAAGCCCTCCCTCCTGCACCATCTCTTCAGCCACACATTCATCTGTTCTATCCTTCTATTCCTGTACTCACTAGCACGTGGCACCGGGAGTCATCCGGAGATTACTACATTTGATGTCCTGCTTTTTAATCTCCTAGCTCCCTAAACTTTGCCTGCAGGACCTCATCCCTTTTTCTACCTATGTCGTTGGTACCGATATGGACCACGACCTCTGGCTGTTCACCTTCCCCCCTCAGAATGTCCTGCAGCCGCTCAGTGACATCCTTGACCCTGGCACCAGGGAGGCAACATACCATCCTGGAGTCACGTCTGCGGCTGCAGAAACGCCTGTCTGAAAGGTAGTAGAAGTTTGGAACTCTCTTTCACAAACGGCAATTGATGCTAGGTCAATTATTAATTTTAAATCTGAGATTGATAGCTTTTTGTTCACCAAAGGTATTAAGGGATATGGGGCAAAGGCGGGTATTTGGAGTTAGGTCGCAGATCAGCCATGATCTCATTGAATGGCAGAGCAGGCTCGAGGGGCAGAATGGCCTCCTCCTGTTCCTATGTTCCTTAGCAAAACCCCTCAGCATTTTTTTAAAAACTTCTATAATTTTGAAGAAGAACCAAACAGATTCTGCTAGAAGCTGAGGCAACATTTTTTCACTTGGTCTGGCAAAATGCCATGAATGCGTCCCATCAAACTGTGCACACTCTCGATGCTCAGACTGTAGCATCCGCCACCAGCTCACAGAGTCACAGATCTGGGCAGAAAATCAAATCCAAGCAAAGGCTTTTGAGAAGAGGCTGAGGCCTTCAAGTAATGAACTGACTCAAAGACACAAAAGTTAATTTTATAGTTAAGTTGAATCTGACTATTGAAAAATATGTATTTTTTGATTTTTTTACTTTTGCTTCAATACTTATTTGGACTTGAGAAATTTCAGTTACTGAGAAAAAATGGTGGATGAATATTTTTAAATAAAAAACACAAATTGAATGATTTGATTGTTTCACCTTTTCCTTTCTTTTATTAATAGATTCTCCTGACTGGTCGTTCAGGATTGGTTGCTAAATCCTTAATAGTTTCTCATTGGCAGTTTCTAGCTACTTTTAAGGGCACGGAAGCCTAGTGGTCATATTACTGGACTAGTAATCCAGAGGCCTGGACTAATGATCCAGAGACGTGAGTTCAAATCCCACCACAGCAGCTGGGGAATTTAAATTCAGTTATTTAAATAAACCTGGAGTAAAAAGCTAGTATCAGTAATGGCGACCATGAAACTACCGGATTGTCGTAAAAACCTATCTGGCTCACTAATGTCCTTTAGGGAAGGAAATCTGCCGTCCTTACCCGGTCTGGCCTGTATGTGACTCCAAACCCACAGCAATGTGGTTGACTCTCAATTGCCCTCTGAAATGGCCCAGCAAACCGCAACAAAGTAGACGGACTACAGCAGTTCAAGAAGGCGGCTCACCACCACCTTCTTAGGGCAATTAAGAATGGGCAATAAATGCTGGGCTTGCCAGCGACACCCACATTCCTGTGAATGAATTAAAAAAAACTTTGCATGCATTTGATTCCTTACCTCTTGGCTCTGATTTGTTGAGTGTGATGATGGGGATGTGACAACAGGAAGTAAAGGCAACAAAAAGGAAGTGCACACTCGATGCATTCCTTCTGATATTTATATAGATGATAGGGGCTGCTTTCATGTCTTATATTCTTTCTCAAACAAAAATAACTTCCACTGTTCCGCTGCTGAAACCCTCATCCATGCCTTTGTTACTGCTAGACTTGACTATTCCAGTGCACTCCTGGCTGGCCTCCTACGTAAACTTGAGGTCATCTAAAACTCAGCTGCCCGTGTCCTAACCCGTACCAAGTCCTGTTTCACCCATCACCCCTGTGCTCGCTGACCTACATTGGCTGCCGGTCCGGCAACGCCTCGATTAAAATTTTTTTATCCTTGTTTTCAAATCCCTCCGTGGCCTCGCCCCTCCCTGTCTCTGTAATCTCCTTCAGCCCCACAACCCCCCAAGATATCTGCGCTCCTCTACTTCTGGCCTCTTGAGCAACTCTGATTTCCATCGCTCCACCATTGGCGGCCGTGCCTTCAGCTGCCTGGGCCCTGAGCTCTGGAATTCCCTCCCTAAACCTCTCCGCCTCTCTCTCCTCCTTTAAGACGCTCCTTAAAACCGACCTCTTTGACCAAGCTTTTGGTCACCTGCCCTAATTTCTCCTTATGTGGCTCGGTGTCAAATTTTTTTTTTGTCTTTTCATACTCCTGTGATGCACCTTGGGACGTTTTACTACGTTAAAGGCGCTGTATAAATACAAGTCGTTGTTGTTGTTGTTGGTGTGATGGGCACATGCTGTAAATTACAATGACTCCTCACTTTGATCTAGGCAATGGCACCTCATCCCTCCATTGTACCTGGTACCCAGCACAGCTCAGGAATGCTTGTTCAGAAACACCAGATTCGCCCAGGCTCTGAGGAGAACGTCATCAAGGATGGTAAGAATAGCGACAGAACAGCATTAAGCAGCGGGTTTTAGACGTCCCGTTGTCCTGCCCCCTCTTCCCTGGTGTTTCTGCAGAGGAGAATATTATTGTAGCAACGTAAACGTCTGCCAGGCTCAATCGCCACTCAGCGTTTTACTTTGAATTTCACAAGAGAGCTCTCACTGCAGTTGCCAATCCGGGGTGGATGTGTCGTAGGTGAATGTAAATAAAATGGAGGGCGCGGGATATATTATTTCTGAAAAGATAGAGTGGCCGCTTTATTCCCCTTGTTGAATAATTAGGGTTTTATCACTGGTGATACCACACAGACTCCGGTGTAAGCTCTCACTTCTGAGTCAGAAGGTCGTGGGTTGAAGCCCCATTCCAGGGACTTGATCACATTATCCATGACGACACTCCCAATGCAGTACTGAGGGAGCACTGCACTGTCGGAGGGGCAGTACTGAGGGAGCGCCGCACTGTCGGAGGGGCAGTACTGAGGGAGAGCTGCACTGTCGGAGGGTCAGTACTGAGGGAGCACTGCACTGTCGGAGGGGCAGTACTGAGGGAGCGTTGCACTGTCAGAGGGGCAGTACTGAGGGAGCGCTGCACTGTCGGAGGGGCAGTACTGAGGGAGCGCTGCACTGTCGGAGGGTCAGTACTGAGGGAGTGCTGCACTGTCAGAGGGGCAGTACTGAGGGAGCGCTGCACTGTCAGAGGGGCAGTACTGAGGGAGGGCTGCACTGTCGGAGGGGCAGTACTGAGGGAGCGCTGCACTATCAGAGGTGCCGTCTTTCAGATGAGACGTTAAACCAAAGCCCAATCTGCCCTCTCAAGTGGATTTAAAAGATCCCCTGGCACTATTTTGAAGAAGAGCAGGGGGAGTTCTCCCCGGTGTCCTGGTCAATATTTATCCTTCAACTAACATCCCTAAAACAGATTATCTGGTCATTATCACATAGCTGTTTGTGGGAGCTTGCTGTTCGCAAATTGCCGTGTTTCCTACATTACAACAGTGACCACACTTCAAAAATACTTCATTGGCTGTAAAGCGCTTTGAGACGTCCTGAGGTTGTGAAAGGCGCTATAGAAATGCAAGTCTTTCTTTATCAATGAATGTGAACAACTCGGGGTTGGGTTTCTACAGGACTTTGACCGGTTATCTGCAGAAACCCCAGGGAAGTGGGGTAAACGCTGCTTAAGAAAGGGCGATAGGGAGAACTCCCGCGGAAATTCAACTCCCCTAGTTTACGGTTTTGTCGACTGAATTTGTTGGG
Source organism: Squalus acanthias (assembly GCA_030390025.1). Taxonomy (NCBI): domain Eukaryota; kingdom Metazoa; phylum Chordata; class Chondrichthyes; order Squaliformes; family Squalidae; genus Squalus; species Squalus acanthias. The sequence goes on along the minus strand of CM059434.1, from coordinate 3,230,556 downwards.
TTGCTGACTAACTAGCAAGTAAACCGTCAGCCATTGCGCCAACCAGCGAACTAACTGCCATTTAAATTTGAAGTCCGCCTCCAGCCGCCCTAGCAACACTGGATGCCAGAGATGTGCAGGAATCCCTTGCACCCAGCATTGCTAGGGCAATAATGGCGGGTAGCGGGTTGTGGGGTGTATTTTTTTTATTTGTGCATCGTTAGAATATAACACCCAACCCCACTTCAAGGGGAATTTCTTAAAGGGGCAATTAGGGTGGAGACTTGGCATAATAAGGTCACGCCTGAAATTCCTCACCCCCACCCCCACCCCCACCACACACACCCCTCCAAAAATGCATTTGTTTTCCGGTTCCAGAGGGATTTAAGGGTCAACGTGTTTCTGTTTAACTTGTATTTTAGTTTTTCCGAAGTGTATTTTGCTGGACTATCCAAGAACTCGCCCTCCGTCACATCTTCCAAGAGTGACGAGTTGAGTTATCAGTCCATCCTCTCCCCACGTCCTGGTGTCTCACTTCAAGTAAAAGGACCCTCCTTCCAGAAATAACCGCATTCATGAGAAGAAAATTCTCTCAGGTTGTGATTGGGCTGCACCGTGGAGCATAAAACGGCTGTTCCGAAAGGGCAACAGACTTCAGAGGATTAAAGAATGCGAGGACAGTTTTAGATCAGTGAGGAAATGACGGAAGGATGAAATCCACTTTAACTCTTTGCTGCCCATCCGTCTGAATGTTCAGAACTTGAGTCGTCCAAAACCTCCATCATCAATCCAAGGTCTCGATCACCCAGCCCACCACCCCCTGTGCTCGCATTGCACTCCATTGGCTCCCGGACCACCACCCCCCTGTGCTCGCATTGCGCTCCATTGGCTCCCGGACCACCACGCCTCGATTTAAAAATTCTCATCCTCTTTTTCAAACCCCTCCATCGCTTTGTTCCCCTCCCTATCTCTGTGCCCTTCAAAGCTCCGAGATATCTGCGCTCCACCAATACTAGGCCTCTTGAGCATCCCCCGATTTTAATCGCTCCACCATTGGCGGCCGTGCCTTCAGCTGCCTGGGCCCTAAGCTCTGGAATTCCCTCCCTAAACCTCGCCGCCTCTCCTCCTCTAAGTTGCTCCTTAAAACCTCCCTCTTTGACCAAGCTTTTGGTCACCTGTCCTAATATTTCCTTATGATGCTCGGTGTCAAATTTTGTTTGATAATCACTCCTGTGAAGTGCCTTGGGATGTTTTACTACGTTGAAGGTGCTATATAAGTTCAAGTTGTTGTTGTTATGCTTCTCTTTTTGGTGGATTGAGGATTTTGGTGGTTGGGTTTTGTGTTCATTGATTGATATTAGCGCTGGGGAACAGAACACTTTTAACACCTGGTGTTAGCATCGAGCCATTGCACAGGTTAAATGTAGAATGGAAACCCCTCTATTCCACCTACAACAGTGTAAGATAGACTTGCATCTACACAGCACCTTATCCCGACTCTCAATGTGGCTCACGCAAATTTGACGCATAGGTCGTTCTGTTGTTCTGTAGGCAAACGTGGCAGCCAATTTGTGCACAGCAAGATCCCACAAACAACAACTGAGTGACAAGTTAATCCGTTTTTTTTGGACAGGTAGACATCCCAATTGATACATTAAAATGGTGGTTCTTTTTGTGACAATCACTGTTTTCAGTAGATTTGTAGAAAAGATGCGAGATAGACAGGAAACAGAACATTTCCAATGGATGGCTTCCAAGAAAGTTATCAGTAAGCACCTGCACGGCAGAATAGCAGCAGAGGCTCAAGGGTGGAGGAGACCTCATCCTGGGCGAGTCCTTCAATATATTTTATAACGGAATTACTACTTTGTGTCTGATCAAGGTGCTTAAGTTGATTAAAGGAGTTGATAGGGTAGAGAGAGAGAAACTACTTCCTCTGGTGGGGGGAGTCCAGAACAAGGGGGCATACCCTTTAAATTAGAGCCTGGCCATTGAGGGGTGATAGCAGGAAGCATCAGTGGAAATCTGGAACTCTCTCCCCAAGAAAGGCTGGGGATCAATTGAAAATTTTAAGACTGAGACTGATAGATTTTTGTTAGGTAAGGGTAACAAGGGAACTTGGGAAAACAAAATGGACAACAATATTGGGAAATAATGGCGTAGAACAGCAGTGGGAAACATTTAAAACGGTGTTCAACAGAGTCCAGGAAAAATATATTCCGCTAAAAAACAAGAACAAGCTAAACACTAATGAGACACCATGGATGAATAAAGCCAGCAGGGAAAAATTGAGGCTAAGGAGAGAGGCATACAGTAAGTACATGGGCAGCAGGGGAGAGCATAATAAGGGAGAATACAAAGAGATTAGGAGAGAAGCCAAAAAAGAATTAGGAAGGCAAAGAGGAACTATGAAATTAAATTATCAAGGAACATAAAACAAAATAGTAAAATATTTTACAGGCACATCAATAAAAAAAAAGGAAGGTTGGGATGGGAATAAGGCCACTAAGGGATGGACAGGATAATATCACAGGCAGTGATAGAGAGATGGCAGAAATATTAAATCACTATTTTGCTTCAGTATTTACCAGGGAGATAGAACAGGTGGACATGACATTGGATCATGAGATTAGAAATGAAATAACTGCATTTAAAATAAAAAGGGAATATATTAAATAAACTAATCAAGCTCAAAGAGGAAAAAAACCCTGGTCCGGATGGATTCCATCCGTGCATTTTAAAAGAATCTAGGGAAGAGATAGCAGAGACATTACTACACATATTTAATAATTCATTAGAAAAAGGTGTAGTGCCAGAGGACTGGCGGATAGCTAACGTAATACCTATATTTATGAAGGGAGATAGAACATGTCCAGGGAGCTATAGACCAGTCAGCTTAATATTGGTGGTCGGAAAAATAATGGAATCCCTACTAAAGGAGAAAATAGAAGAACATCTAGAAACCAAAAATATAATAATGAATAGTCAGCATGGATTTCAAAAGGGAAAGTCTTGCTTGACCAATTTCATTGAATTTTTTAAAGAGGTAACAGAGAGAATAGACAAGGGTAATGTAGTAGATGCAATTTATCTAGATTTTCAAAAGGCCTTCGATAAGGTACCACATAATAGACTAATGAATAAGGTCAGGGAATGTGGAGTCAGGGGGCAAGTAGCAGAATGGATAGCTCGTTGGCTTCAAGACAGAAAGCAGAGAGTAGGAGAAAAGGATCAGTGCTGGGACCACTGTTGTTCACAATTTATATTAATGATTTAGATTTTGGAATCAAAAACATAATTTCTAAATTTGCAGATGACATCAAATTTGGGGGGATAGTCAATACTGAGGAGGACTGCAACAAATTACAGGAAGATATTAATAAACTTGCAGATGGGCATATAATTGGCAAATGAAATTCAACACAGATAAATGTGAGGTATTACATTTTGGTAGGAAGAATAGGGAGGTCACTTATTACTTGGAGGTGTGAGTCTAGGTGGGGTAGAGGAACAAAGGGATCTCGGAGTACAAATACACAAATCACTAAAAGTTGCGACACAGGTTAGCAAGGCCATAAAAAGAGCAAACCAAGCACTAGGGTTTATTTCTAGAGGGATAGAATTGAAATGTAGTGAAGTTATGCTAAACCTGTATCGAACATTGGCTAGACCACACATAGAGTACACTGCGTACAGTTCTGGTCACCATATTATAAAAAGAATATAGAGGCACTGGAGAGGGTGCAGAGAAGATTTACAAGGATGATACCAGAAATGCGAGGGTATACATATCAGGAAAGGATGAACAGGCTGGGTCTCTTTTCTCTTGAAAAAAGAAGGCTGAGGGGTGACCTAATAGAGGTCTTTAAAATTATGAAAGGTTTTGATAGAGTGGATACAGAGAGTGTTTCCACTTGTGGGGAAGAGCAAAACTAGAGGCCATCAATATAAGATAGTCACCAAGAAATCCAATAGGGATTTTAGAAGAAACTTCTTTACCCAGAGAGTGGTGAGAATGTGGAACTCGCTACCACAGGGAATGGTTGAAGTGAATAGTATAGATGCATTTAAGGGGAGGCTAGACAAGCATATGAGGGAGAAGGGAATAGAGGGTTATGCTGATAGAGTTAGATGAAAGACGGGAGGAAGCTCGAGTGGAGCATAAACGCCGGCATGGACTGGTTGGACCGAATGGCCTGTTTCTATGCCGTATATCCTATGTAATCCTATGTAATCCTATGTAATATTGAGCAAAGGTGGGTAAATGGGGTTGAGGTACAGATCAGCCATGATCTAATTGAATGGTGGATCAGGCTCGAGAGGCTGAATGGCCCCCTCCTGTTCTGTACCCCCAGGAGGGTGTCAGTATTTACAGGGGAACCCCAGGAGTGTGTCAGTATTTGTAGTGGGTCCCTGGGAGTGTGTCAGTATTTACACGGTGGGGGGGCCCTGGGAGAGTGTCACTATTTACCGGGGGTCCACAGGAGTGTGTCAGTATTTACAGGGGGTCCCCGGGAGCGTGTCAGTATTTACAGGAGGTCCCCGGGAGTCTGTCAGTATTTACAGGGGGTCCCTGGGAGTGTGTCAGTATTAACCGGGGTCCCTGGGAGTGTGTCAGTATTTACAGGGGGTCCCCGGGAGTGTGTCAGTATTTACAGGGGGTCCCCGGGAGTGGGTCAGTATTTACAGGGGGTCCCCGGGAGTGTGTCTGTATTTATAGGGGGTCCCCGGGAGTGTCTCAGTATTTACAGGGGTCGCCTAGAGTGTGTCAGTATTTACAGGGGGTCCCCGGGATGTGTCAGTATTTACAGGGGGTCCCCGGGAGTGTGTCAGTATTTACAGGGGGTCCCCGGGAGTGTGTCAGTATTTACAGGGGGTCCCCGGGAGTGGGTCAGTATTTACAGGGGGTCCCCGGGAGTGTGTCTGTATTTATAGGGGGTCCCCGGGAGTGTCTCAGTATTTACAGGGGGTCCCCGGGAGTGTGTCAGTATTTACAGGGGGTCCCCGGGATGTGTCAGTATTTACAGGGGGTCCCCGGGAGTGTGTCAGTATTTACAGGGGGTCCCCGGGAGTGGGTCAGTATTTACAGGGGGTCCCCGGGAGTGTGTCTGTATTTATAGGGGGTCCCCGGGAGTGTGTCAGTATTTACAAGGGGTCCCCGGGAGTGTGTCAGTATTTACAGGGGGTCCCCGGGAGTGTGTCAGTATTTACAGGGGGTCCCCATAAAGTAAAGTTTGAAACCCTCTGCAGGAAATGCTAATTCATATACCTCTCTAATTTTTTTAACAATATAAATGGTGGGTGCTGCTATTTCAAGGTACTGGATCAGGATTATCGATTTACTGCTCGGAGGCAGGTACACGATCTTCAATTATGCCATTAATTTCCACAAGAAAGATTGCTGATTAAAATCCTGCCCCTTTGTAGCCTGAGACCGACTGACACACGAGTGGAAATCTGAAGCAAGATTTCATCATTGATGGAACTCGAGATCAAAAGCAAACCTGTTGGCAACACGTCAATGGCACGAATCGAACGGCCCTTGCTTTCTGAAGTGCTAACTGTGGGCCTTTTCAAAGAGGGATCAAAGTTAGCAGCAAAATTGTTAACGTGTAGCTGACGTATTTCTGCATAATTTTCCATGCCTAAAGAGGCTGGGATATCAGGCCCTGTAAAAATGTAACAGATGTTGATCATTACCAGGAGAGGTACCATGGCCGTGTCTGGTTAATTAGCATCGCTTTGATCGGCTCCACGCAGCGGCTCAGTTGCCTGGTGACTGTTGCTGTGAGTTAGACAAGGCACCCGTCGCAGGTGATGTGAAGTAATATGGAGGTTCAAGTGACGGCTGCGTTCACACTTCAGTTCACCCCCCGACTTCCTCCCCCGAGATCGCTCCTCAGTCCAGCCTGGCTGTAGATCTTGATGAGTAGCCTCACGGAGCAGACGGTTAATCTCACTGCTGGTGGCGGACTTGGTGCCTTGGTGTGTTGCTAACCTGGAATCTGATTTGTGCAGGGGGAGCTGAGCAGACACGACAGGAGGAGTTTGAGGAAGAGAATGACGACGGCGAGAATAGGGTAAGATAACTTCAGAAAACAAAACACCAGGTTTTAGCAAAAATGCTTGAAATGCACATTGGAACACGCCGGGCGACATTTATTGGGCCAGATTTTCCTGTCACAATAACGGTGCGACTGATGGCGTCGCCGTTATTTATCCGTAAACAGTACAGCAGCTTCAGGCGAAAGGCAGATTCGCGGTTAAACCTCAATATTCAGAAGTTGCTGTCCGAGTTGTGTCATTCCGCCATTAGTTTCGTGAACACAGCATCTCGTCGTCTGGCTCACCGTTGAGCTGCATCAAACGGCGTGAAGTTGCTGTATTTGCGCGGTAGATGCAAACTAAACTCGCCACAGAAAGTTAAGTCTTGTCATTTCAAGTCTAAGTATATTTTTTAACGACGGGATAAATGTTAATGACAGGCAATCAACCTCTCTGGCACCGAAAATGAACTATTCCAAGTGTGGAGTCTCATTCCATCAGGTTTTAATTGTTGTTGGAGATTTTAAAATGTACAATGTAATATTTAAAATGTTTTTAAAAAAAACAATTTTTACTTTTCCATTCTGTCTCGTTTTTCTCTCTCTCTTAATCCAGTCTTTCTTTCCCTCTCTTTATTTCTCTTTCTGTACCTGATTTGGTGTGGGTCTGGAGTCACACATAGGCCAGACTGGGTAAGGATGGCAGGTTTCCTTCCCTAAAGGACATTAGTGAACCAGTTGGGTTTTTATGACAATCCGATAGTTTCACGGTCACTTTTAAAATAAAAGAAAACTGAATTAAAATTCTCAAAGTGCCATGGTGGGATTTGAACTCATGTTGTCTGGATTACTAGTTCAGTAACATAGCCACCACACTACTGTACCCTTTTTGGAAATAAACTGAGATATTATCTGTCTGGAGTTATGTTGTTATATATGCAATAGATTTTTTTCAGCATTCCATTTCTGAATCCCTTTTCTTTGCAGTTTGAAATCTGGATCAATAGAATATGTCGAGGAAGTTTCACGTCAACAGCCTTGTAAAAATTAAGGGGGAAAAATTGGGTTGATTTGCGCCTCTCGTTAGTGCCCCCGGGGGATGCTAACCCCCTAGCGCCCAGGCAGGGCACCGCTAACGCCTCCTGCGAAATCCAGCGGGGCGTTAATGGCGGCGGTAGCCGATAGCGCCCCGCGGTGCTGCGCCGCCGGCGATGACGTCAGCGACCCGGCCGCAAACTTGGGTTGCACCCCCTGACCTATCGCCGGACAATATGTCCGACAGGATCAGGGTGGCGTTTTTGCAGCCGCGGCGGCGCAAGTTAAAGGGCAGCTGTCGGGCGGCCATTTTATTTTGGCCAACTGCCAGCACCTGCCCCCTGCCCATTTTTCATGCGGGGGTGCCGGCGGCGATCGCTCAGCCCAGCGCTTCTCTCGAATGCTGGGTTGCTTTCCCGGCACCCCACTCCCCGGTGGTCCAGCAGGGTCCCCGGTGCGCGCTGCGCTAGGGCCACTCCCCTTTAATCAGGGGATGGAGGCCTGTAATACCGTGGCGCTATGTGTGGCCCTATGTGCTGCGATATTCACTGGTAGCACCCCAGGAAGGAGGGGGAGCGCTTCTAGTAGCCCCGCCTCCTGCTTGGGGCGCTACCACTGAATTTATGGCGCGGGGGCGCTAACTCTATTGGGGAGCTAAAAGTAGCACCCTGGCGACGTTATCGCCCCAAAGGGGGCACCACCGAATTTTTCCCCCCTAAGTCTCTTAAAAGTTATTCGCGCCGGATGAACGCTCTATTCCTTTTTCTTAATCAGTATTTTTGATTCCGTGGTGAGATTTGATGATGTTTTTAGGGGTTTGTGATGGATGGGACTGACTAACCTGAGAGTACAGGGATGTGAGTAAATGATAGCAGGCTGGTTTTTGCAACTCAGGGTCGAAGAAAGAAAGACTTGCATTTCTACAGCGCCTTTCATGACCTCAGGACGTCCCAAAGCGCTTTACAGCCAATTAAGTACTTTTTGATGTGTAGTCACTATTCTACGGGGCCTCGGTTTAACGTCTCATCCGAAAGACAGCAGCTCCGACAGTGCAGCGCTCCCTCAGTACGGCCCCTCCGACAGTGCAGCGCTCCCTCAGTACTGCCCCTCCGACAGTGCGACACTCCCTCAGTACTGCCCCTCCGACAGTGCAGCGCTCCCTCAGTACTGCCCCTCCGACAGTGCAGCGCTCCCTCAGTACTGCCCCTCCGACAGTGCAGCGCTCCCTCAGTACTGCCCCTCCAACAGTGCAGCGCTCCCTCAGTACTGCCCCTCCGACAGTGCAGCGCTCCCTCAGTACTGCCCCTCCGACAGTGCAGCGCTCCCTCAGTACTGCCCCTCCAACAGTGCAGCGCTCCCTCAGTACTGCCCCTCCGACAGTGCGGCGCTCCCTCAGTACTGTCCCTCCGATAGTGCAGCGCTCCCTCAGTACTGCCCCTCCGACAGTGCAGCACTCCCTCAGTACTGCCCCTCCGACAGTGCGACGCTCCCTCAGTACTGCCCCTCCGACAGTGCGACGCTCCCTCAGTACTGCACTGGTGTGTCAGCCTGGATTTTGTGCTCATGTCTCTGGAGTTGAACTTGAACCCACAACCTTCTGACTCAGAGGTGAGAGTGCTGCCCACTGAGCCAAGGCTGACATTGCTTCAAGGTATAATAGAATCCAGAACAAAGGGTAATAATCTTAAAATTGGAGCTAGATCAGTTACGAATGAAATCAGGACGCAATTTTTCACACAAAGGTTAGGGGAAATCCGGAATCCGTACCCTCAAAAGTCTGGATGCTGAGGGGTCACTTGAAATTTTCAAGACTGAGATCGATAGATTTTTGTTGGGCAAAGGTATCAAGAGATATGGAGCAAAGATGGGTAAATGGAATTGAGATACAGATCAGCTAGGATCTCATTGAATGACGGAACAGGCTTGAGGGGCTGAATGGCCTCCTCCAGTTCCTATGTACTCAGGATAAGAAATGGCTATCAGGCCCATATGTGCTCGCTTACTGCACTTGTCCCTGATTCCCCACTCTTCTTTCCCTCCCCCCATCCCAGCTCCTGGGAGAGGCGAGAAACAAAACACAGAGACCCGTATAAATTCAGGAAACCTGTCAAAAATTTCCCTTCAACCCTTGAAAAGGCATCAGTCCAGCCGCAGGAGGCCCAACCCCTTGGTTATCACTGTGTCTCTGCCGTGATCTCATAGTGTTCCAGAAATGCCTGTAAACTGCTCCTTGGTGTCTTGATAGACAGCATCCGAAAATCCTGGTCCGCAGGTCGATCACCCTCTGAGTAAAAAAAAAGCACATCCTCACATTCACCCATCACGCCCTCCTTCCTCGGTTTAAATGGGCTGCTTCACATTCTCCGCCTCTCTCTCCTCCTTTTAATGTGAGAAGTCGCACAACACCAGGTTATAGTCCAACAGTTTTATTTGAAATCACAAGCTTTCGGAGCGCTGCTCCAGGTCACCTGACGAAGGAGCAGCGCTCCGAAAGCTTGTGATTTCAAATAAAACTGTTGGACTATAACCTGGTGTTGTGCGACTTCTCACATTTGTCCACCACAGTCCAACACCGGCATCTCCACATCAGTCCTCCTTTTAAGACACTCTTTAAAACCATCCTCTTTGACCAAGCTTTCGGTCACCTGTCCTAATATCTCTTTCTTTGGCTCGGTCTCAAGTTTAGACTGACTGCCCTCCTGTGAAGCGCCTTGGGACGTCTTACTGCGCTAAAGGTGCTATATAAATGCAAGTTTTTGTTGGTGTTCATTAGGGGTTACACTCTCCTGTAACCCCTAATTTCTCTCCTTTCTTGGTGCAGCGCCCTGGAGTATTGCCCCAGCTATGACCCCGGCTGAGGTCAGCTAACTCAGTAGAGACTGAGGACTGAAGCTGCGCCCTCCTGATGTGTGTCTCTGTACCTTAATACTACTTTCATTTCCTAAGTGAGGGAGCGCTGCACTGTCGGAGGGGCCGTCTTTTGGATGAGACGTTACACCGAGGCCCCATCTGCTCTCTCAGGTGGGCGTAAAAGATCCCAGGGCATTATTGGAAGAAGAGCAGGGGGAGTTCTCCTCGGTGTCTTGGGGCCAATATTTATCCCTCGACCAACATCACAGATGATCTGGTCATTATCCCATCGCTGTTTGTGGGAGCTTGCTGTGTGCAAATTGTCTGCCGCATTTCCTACATTACAACAGTGACTACACTTCAAAAAGTACTTCATTGGCTGTAAAGCGCTTTGGGACGTGCGGTGGTGGTGAAAGGCGCGGGAGAAATGCGAGTTCTTTCTTTTCCTAACATTTCCATTCCTTCAGTAGCCGTGCCATCTCCTGACAGCCCATCAGGGGAAACAACCTGAATCATTTCTCATGTAAATGTTTTTGTCCATGTCTTTGGCATTACTAGCTCAAAATTAACTTTCTCTTCTGTGCCAGACTCCGCGAATTCTCCTCTTTCAACACTGCGCTCTGGGAAAGCAGGTTAGAAGCAATAACCAGATTAAACAGCTCACTTTCTGGAACGTATTCCAAAAAAGTTAAAAGTATGCAATAGGTTAGCAGCAGAAAAGTTTTACAAATATTTATGCGGAAATTCCTGAAATATGCTCCTGATAAGTGAACACTCCTGATAAATGAATAGTGCTACGTGAATACTCCTGGTCGGGGAATTACTCCTGATAATTGATTACTCCTGATCGGTATTATTATTTCGCCTGGCTGATGTAGCTATAGAGCAACAAATATAATTTTACATTTAGGTGGTTAAGCCAGCTATTGCATCAGGAGTAGCGGAGTGACACAATGGAGTAACGGCACCACACCTTCGGAAGGATATATTGGCCTTGGAGGGAGTGCAGCGTAGGTTTACCAGAATGATACCCGGACTCCAAGGGTTAAGTTACGAGGAGCAATTACACAAACTAGGGTTGTATTCCCTGGAATTTAGAAGGTTAAGGGGTGATCTGATCGAAGTTTTCAAGATAGTAAGGGGAGCAGATAGGGTAGATAGAGAGAAACTATTTCCGCTGGTTGGGGATTCTAGGACTAGGGGGCATCGTCTAAAAATTAGAGCCAGACCTTTCAGGAGTGAAATTGGGAAACACTTCTACACACAAAGGGTGGTAGAAGTTTGGAACTCTCTTCCGCAAATGGCAATTGATGCTGGGACAATTGTTAATTTTAAATCTGAGATTGATAGATTTTTGTTAACCAAAGGTATTAAGGGATACGGGGCAAAGGCGGGTATATGGAGTTAGGTCGCAGATCAGCCACGATCTCATTGAATGGCGGAACAGGCTCGAGGGGCTGAATGGCCTCCTCCTGTTGCTATGAGTGTGTCGCTGTGATGCCTCCTCCGTGTTTGTGAATGGGGCGTTGAGTCGCTCTATGTTCCATGGTCTGTTCTGGGTGACCACAGTCCCACACTGGAGAGTTTTTAATTCTCCATTTGTGCATCGATTATCCGCATCCGCCACGGTTTGTGCGGACGCGGCTTAGGGTCGCCCAAACGCTTCGTGGAGGATCGGAGCCAGGGATTTTCCGCGTCGGGTCTTTCACGAGGTGTTTGTTTGTGTCTTCTTGCGAACTCCACTCGGCTTTCCAAGCATTCCTGATCATCTTCTCTCAATGAGTTTGCTCACAGAATACAATCTGAGTATTATTCTCAATCTCCACTTGGTGCTGAAGCTTCATTGCTACAGAATTATATTGAAAACCAGAAGAATGACTGATAGACTGCCTGGAACAACACAAAGGGGGGAAGTGATGAAGCTGATTACGAAGTGGAAATTGATTGGCTGCGTTGCATTATCCAGGAATCGCTCGGAGTGTCGTTGGAGTTGTTCCTGTGTAAGAAAGAAAGGAAGAATAAAGAAATAATAATTAATTGCATTTCTACAGCGCCTTTCACAACCTCAGGACATCCCAAAGCGCTTCACAGCCAATGAAGTACTTTTGAAGTGGAGTCACTGTTGTAATGTAGGAAACGCGGCAGCCAATTTGCGCACAGCAAGCTCCCACAAACAGCAATGAGATAATGACCAGAGAAGGTTAAGGGGAGATTTAATAGGGGTGTTCAAAATTATGAGGTATTTTGACAAATAAGGAGAAACTGTTTCCAATGGCAGGAGGGTTGGTAACCAGAAGACAGAGAAGGTGTCAGCTAGTGGCTCAGTGGGTAGCACCCTCGCCTCTGAGTCAGAAGGTCATGGGTTCAAGTCCCACTCCAGAGACTTGAACACAAAATCCAGGCTGACACACCCAGTGCAGTACTGAGGGAGTGCGTTTAGGACTCTAGTCTCCCGGCTGGTTTTGCTGGGATGGATGAAGTGGTATAATTTTCCCAGGTGTGGGCTGCATGTACTTTCGATGCTGCACCAGTGATCTCCTCCACCTGCTCTGGTGAGCGAAGCATTCGGAATTCTAGATCTGATTAAACAACTGGACCAAACGCAGATTGGGTGACCGCTTTGCGGAACACCTCCATTCAGTCCATAAGGGGGACCCCGAGCTCCCGGTGGCCTGTCACTTTAATTCTCCGCTCCACTCCCACTCTGACCTCACCGTCCTCGGCCTATTACACTGTTCCACGGAAGCTCAGCGTAAGCTCGAGGAACAGCACCTCATCTTTCGTTTAGGCACGCTACAGCCCTCTGGACTCAACATCGAGTTCAACAATTTTAGATCATAACCTCAGCCCCTATCACATTTATATTTTATTTTTTCACCCACCCTTTTATTTGCCCCCCCCCCCCCTTTTTTTTCCCTCCCAGAAGCTGGCAGCTGTCCTTCATTCTGCCAGTGCATTTCACACTTCTTTTAGCCTTAACCTGTCACATTAACACCTCCTCTTGCCTTGATCATCTCTTAATGTCTCTTAATCTCTCCTTTTGTTCTTTCATCCCCTCCCACTTTTCCCAGCTTTATCCTTGCTTTAAATCTATTTCATTTCCTGCTTTTTTCCAGTTCTGATGAAAGGTCTTCGACCTGAAACGTTAACTCTGTTTCTCTCTCCACGGATGCTGCCTGGCCTGCTGAGTTTTTCCAGCATTTTCTGTTGTTATTTCGGATTTCCAGCATCCGCAGTATTTTGCTATTGTGGAACATGTTGCAATTTAGCTGAGTGATTCCATGAAAGATTGTGGGCTGTCGGGAGAACGAGCTTATCTTTACAGCAGAGTTCAAAAGAAAACGGGGGAAAAATTAGGGAGCGCCCCCTTTGGGGTGCAAACTTCGCTGGGTCGCTACTTTTAGCGCCCCGAAAAAATTAGCACCCTCACAACCGAAATTCATCGGTAGCGCCCCAAGACGGAAGCGGGGCGCTACTGGAAGCGCCCCACCTCCCTCTTGGGGCGCTGTGAGGGAATATCGCGGCGCTATGTGCCGCAGCACTGCAGGACCACCTCCCCTCCTTAAAGGGGAGGGGCCTTGCGCAGCGCGACCCGGGGCCCAGCTGCACCACCAGGGATCGGAGTGCCGGCAAAAGAGCCTGGCACTCAAGAGAAGTGCCGGGCTCACGGAGTGCTGCCGGCACTCCGTGGGGGGGCTGCTCAGGAGGCTGGGGAAGGCAACGGGGGCAGGTGCTGGCAGGCGGCCAGCAACAAAAATGGCCGCCCGGCACCTCGCCTTTAATTAGCACCGCCCCGGCTGCAGGTAGGCCCTTCTGACCCCGTCGGACATAGCGTCCAGCGGTAAGTCAGGGGGCGCTACCGAAGATCGCGGCCGGGGCGCTGCGCTCGACGATGACATCATCGCCGGCGGCGCAGCACCACGGGGCGCTATCGGTTACCGCTGCTGCTAACCTTCCGCTGAATTTCGTGGGAGGCTATGGCGACGCCGCGCCCAGGCACGAGTTACCTTGCGCCCCGTTAGCGCCCTCTTAGGGCTCTAACAGGGGGCGCTAAGCAACCGAATTTCCCCCCCAGAAGTTTTAACATTAGTCTTTGGTCTTGTGGGAGGGACTCTGGGGAAGTGGGGCTGCGATTTGCCCTGTGGGACCCAGAGGTCCACTTTGTGGCAATGTTCCCACTCCCTCCCGACTGTATATCACTGTGCCACCACCTCTGGTGTATCTGTCCTAATTCTGTGACTACATAAGAACATAAGAAATAGGAGCAGGAGTCGGCCAGACAGCCCTTGAGCCTGCTCCGCCATTCAATAAGATCATGGCTGATCATCGACCTCAACTCCACTTTCCCGCCCCATCCCCATATCCCTGAATTCCCTTAGTATCTAAAAATCTATCAATCTCTGTCTTGAATATACTCAACGACTGAGCCTCCACAGCCCTCTGGGGCAGAGAATTCCAAAGATTCACCAACCTCTGAGTGAAGAAATTTCTCCTCATCTCAGTCCTAAATGGCCGACCCCTTATCCTGAGACTGTGAGTATGACTGGGTCAGGCTGTTGCTTGACTAGTTTGTGGGACACCTCTCCCAACTTTAGCACCACTCCCCAAATGTTAGTGAGGAGGACTTTGCATGGCTGACTCGGTTCGGATTGCCTTAATCACATGGCAGGGTCATTGCTGATAGCGAGATTAACGTAGTCATTAATGAACATGTTTACAATTGCTTGACCACTTCAGACGGAATTAAGAGTGTAGGACTGGAGTCGCGTGTCGGGGCGGTAGGTTCCCTTCGCTGAAGGACGTTAGTGAACTCGTTGGGTATTTACGACAATCTGGCAGATTTAATGGTCATTTTATCTGGTGCTAGCCCACAAATGGCCAGAGTTATTGAATTTAACTTGGCATGGTGGGATTCAGCACCAGAACCTCTCCGTTACCGTACTCATCAGGGGACAACAGTGTTGGACAGAATGTTAGCAAGCACATACTTGCTGCAGTAATTGTTCCAGGGATGGGGGATCTTAGCTACAAGGACAGGTTGGAGAAGCTGGATTTGTTTTCATTAGAGCAAAGGAGGTTGAGGGGTGATTTGATAGAGGTGTACAAGATTATGATGGGTTTGGATAGGCTAGACGGGGAAAGGCTGTTCCCACTAGTTGATGGTACAAGGACTAGGGGACACAGATTTAAGGTTTTGGGCAAGAGATACAGGGGGGATGTGAGAAGAAACTTTTTTACGCAGCGAGTGATGATGACCTGGAACTCGCTGCCGACAGATGTGGTTGAAGCGGAGACACTCAATGTTTTCAAGGGGAGACTGGATAGGCACTTGAGGGAAATAAACTTTCAGGGCTTCGGGGATAGAGCAGGGGAATGGGACTGACTGGATCGCTCTACAGAGAGCCGGCACGGACTCGATGGGCCGAATGGCCTTCTTCTGTGCCGTCATGACTCTATGGGGGATAAATTCGGTTGATTTGCGCCTCCCATTGGCGGGGCGCAAAGCAACTAGCGCCCGGGCGAGGCGCCGCTAACGCCTCCTGCGAAATTCAGTGGGAGGTTAGCGGCGGTGGTAACCGTTAGCGCCCCACGTCATCGCCATGCGCAGCGCCCCGGCTGCGATCTTCGGGAGCGCCCCCTGACTTACCGCCGGACGCTATGTCCGACAGGGTCAGGGGGGCCTACCTGCGGCCGGGGCGGGGCAAATTAAAGGGAAGGTGCCGGGCGACCATTTTTGTTGCTGGCCGCCTGCCATCCCCGGCCTTCTGTGCAGCCCCCCCCCCCCCCCCCTGCGGAGTGCCGCCTGCGCTCCGTGAGCCCGGCACTTCTCTTGAGTGCCGGGCTCTTTTGCCGGCACTCCGATCCCTGGTGGCCCAGCTGGGTCCCGGGTCGTGCTGCGCAAGGCCCCTCCCCTTTAATAAGGGGAGGAAGGCCTGTAGTACCGCGGGGCGACGTGCCGCGATATTCACTCGCAGCGCCCCAAGAGGGAGGCGGGCGCTTCCAGTAGTACCCCGCCTCCCTCTTGGGGCGCTACCGGTGAATTTCGGGCACAGGGGTGCTAACTTCTTCGGGGCGCTAAAAGTAGCATCCCGGCGAAGTTAACGCCCCAAAGCGGGGGGGGGGGGGCGACCCAATTTTTCCCCCATGACTCGAATTCCCAGACACCGTTGTGCTGTTTGTTCGTGTGGTGTGATTCATGGGTTTGGATGCGTGAGGTTCTCACACTCCGCACAACGTGTGTCAGTGTCCCAGTCCTGTTTCCCCACGGCTGTTAGGTTTATGGTTTATCGCCGCACTTTGCAAGACTTTTGTTTTCGCGAGATTTGATTTTCTTTTCCGAAAGTGTATGAAGCCTGTTTACAGATTCCGACAAACAGAACTCCGCTCCCACCTCGCGATTCCAGGCCAGAAGGGGCTTGGGCTGAGGATGTTAGGCCAGCCAGTTTGCAATGAAGAGGATTTGAGTCCGACTCCTGAGCATCCTGTGTGTGCCTCTGTCTCAGATGCGTCATGTTTCGCAACAAGTCGCTCAGCATTCCCAACCACAGCTTTTTATCAATCGTTAAACAGCTTGTGAAATACTTTATAAACACTTTACGCAGTAAAACCTAAATATAGTCAGACAACTGAAAGTAAAAGACTGCCTTTCAGCCCCTCTCATACTTCAGTGGGTTAATGGCCTGGTGTGGTACTGAGGCACACAGACCGGGGGCGGGCCCCATGTTCAATCCCTCGTCTGTGTTGAGTTACCAGATCTCTTCCAATAGCGGCTGTGGGATCTTTTACCTCCGCCTGAGAGGGCAGACGGAGCCTCAGTTTAACGTCTCATCTGAAAGACGGCACCTCCGACAGTGCAGCACTCTTTCAGTACTGCCCCTCCAACAGTGCAGCTCTCCCTCAGTACTGCCCCTCCGACAGTGCAGCTCTCCCTCAGTACTGCCCCTCCGACAGTGCAGCGCTCCATCAGTACAGCCCCTCCGACAGTGCAGCGTTCCCTCAGTACTGCCCCTCCGACAGTGCAGCGCTCCCTCAGTACTGCCCCTCTGACAGTGCGGCACTCCCTCAGTACTGCCCCTCCGACAGTGCAGCGCTCCCTCAGTACTGCCCCTCCGACAGTGCAGCACTCCCTCAGTACTGCCCCTCTGACAGTGCAGCACTCCCTCAGTACTGCCCCTCCGACAGTGCAGCTCTCCCTCAGTACTGCCGCTCCGACAGTGCAGCTCTCCCTCAGTACTGCCCCTCCGACAGTGCAGCGCTCCCTCAGTACTGCCCCTTTGACAGTGCAGCACTCCCTCAGTACTGCCCCTCCGACAGTGCAGCACTCCCTCAGTACTGCCCCTCTGACAGTGCAGCACTCCCTCAGTACTGCCCCTCCGACAGTGCAGCGCTCCCTCAGTACTGCCCCTCTGACAGTGCAGCGCTCCCTCAGTACTGCCCCTCCGACAGTGCAGCACTCCCTCAGTACTGCCCCTCTGACAGTGCAGCACTCCCTCAGTACTGCCCCTCCGACAGTGCAGCGCTCCCTCAGTACTGTCCCTCCGACAGTGCGGCTCTCCCTCAGTACTGACCCTCTGACAGTGCAGCACTCCCTCAGTACTGTAATTGGCTGCTGCGTTTCCTACATCACAACAGTGACTACGCTTCAAAAAGTACTAAAGCGCTTTGGGACATCCTGAGGTTGTGGATGGCGCTACAGAAATGGGAGTTCTTTCTGTTTTTTCTTCCTTCCACCCATCCTTCCCTCCTTCCTTCCATCCATCTTGCCGCTGATAGTTATCCAGTGGCTTCTGCTGGAGGGTGTTGTTGATGACCAGATGGGGCTGGGCTGGGCATGACTGCCCCACATGGTTGATTGGCCTGACGCCACTCACTGTGCAGGCTTGTGTCTGAAGAATGGGCACTTGGGGGTGTGCGGCTTCCTCCCGCGGGACAGCACCCCAGGGGCAGTCTGAGCCCTCAGGAGAGAAAAGCACGACTGAGGCTGTGCGTTCCAGTGAGCTTAACTCAAAAAATAATACAGTGTGAGCAATGTAATTTATGGGACTTTATACTCATCTTCAAAGAGAAACAGATTTGCTGGATGACTGTTGCAAAAAGTTTAACAATTCTTCTTCTGGATATTTTGTTTGAGTGCCCCAGAAAGAGAAAGAGAGACAGAGAGAGAGAGAGAGAGAGACAGAGCGAGAGAGAGACACACAGAGAGAGACACAGAGAAAGAGACAGAGAAACAGAGAGAGAAAGACAGAGACACAGAGAGAGAGTGACAGAGAGAGAGCACGACAGAGACACAGAGAGAGAGAGACAGGGAGACAGGGAGACAGAGAGAGAGAGAGAGACAGAGAGACAGAGACAGAGAGAGAGACAGAGAGAGAGAGACACAGAGAGAGAGCGAGAGGGAGACAGCGAGAGACAGAGAGAGAGAGAGACGGAGAGAGAGAGACAGAGAGACAGACAGAGAGAGACAGACAGCGAGAGACAGAGAGAGAGAGAGAGAGACAGCGAGAGAGACACAGAGAGAGAGAGACAGGGAGACAGAGAGAGAGAGAGAGAGACAGAGAGACAGAGAGAGAGAGACAGAGAGAGAGAGAGACACAGAGAGAGAGCGAGAGGGAGACAGCGAGACAGAGAGAGAGAGAGAGACGGAGAGAGAGAGACAGACAGCGAGAGACAGAGAGAGAGAGAGAGAGAGACAGCGAGAGAGAGAGAGACAGACAGAGAGAGACAGGGAGAGAGAGAAAGAGGGGGAGAGAGCGAGACAGAGGGAGAGGGAGAGGGAGAGAGAGAGCCAAGAGAACCAGATGGATATTGACCTTAAATGGTAAAAGCTCCCAGGAGTGAGAGAGAGGCTGGGCTGAGAATAGCAGGAATTAGTCCGTCACTGGGCTGTGTGTGTGTGCAGGGTGATCCAAATACCCGGCATCTGAGGGCTTTGATTCCGCCGGCACTGAGTAGCATCGACCTTCCTGTGTCTTTTGCCTCTGACCAGGTACAGTACCTTTGCCACGAGCTCGAAAAAAGAAATTGGAGGAATGCTGAAAGCAGCCCTCAGCTTTTAAAGATACGATCTTGGCGATGTAATTAATTAGCTGCATGCAGTAGTTAAGCTGTAAAGAAAAGTTCCACTTTTTTCATGTGGTTCAGTGGCTGTGTGTTGTTACGTGTGTTGCCAACGGCGAGAGCCTTTGTGCGTCTTGTTGCTGTGTGTCAGTGAGGGGAGCGACAGCAGCAATGAAGCGATAAAGGTTGTTCTTTACAGAGCAACTTGCAGGGACTGCTCTCTGCACTGTAACTGTACCATGAACTTGTAAGAGGGCTGCACAGGAATGCCAGTAGGGAACCCACGATCGGGAGATTGGGTGCCTCTCGTGACTAGAATGTGCATGTCCTGGTAAAGGATTCCTTCTGTATTTTTACTGGCACCTCGTCCAGTGCAAGGACTCATCTCTGTGTCCAAGAATTTCTAACGAAGCATTGCGATTTTAGCATGGGGTTTCAGGGGGGGGGTGGCGGCGAAGCTGGTTAGCATTATCATCTTGTGACGATATACCTCTGCCACTGTCCCGGTGGTTCAGTGGGTGGCTGAGCCAGGTGTAACCTGGAAGGTACCAGGTTGGGTGGCTGGTCTGTGCTGAGCTAGCTGGAGAGGCAGTGGGTGTTGGGGCTTGTTGATGGGCCGGGGAGCACAAGCCAAGCTTTCCACTGGCCGCACAGTCACCGTTCTTCAGATGCTTGAAATGTGTTTGTGTGTCGAGTCATTTCTACATTTCTATCTGTCTCTCAACAAATCACAAAAATTTACCACACAGAAGGAGGCCATTCGGCCCATCGTATCTTTTTTTTAATTCAGTCATGGGATGTGGGCATCTCTGGCAAGGCCAGCATTTATTGCCCATCCCTAATTGCCCTTGAGTGACTTGCTAGGCCAATTCAGAGGGCAGTTAAGAGTCAACCACATTGCTGTGGGCCTGGAGTCACATATAGGCCAGACCGGGTAGGGACGACGGATTTCCTTCCCTAAAGGACATTAGTGAACCTGCTGGGTTTCATGGTCACCATTACTGAGACTAGCTTTTTATTCCAGGTTTATTTAACTAAATTTAAATTCCCCCGCTGCCGTGGTGCGATGTCTCCGGATCATTAGTCCAGGCCTCTGGATTACTAGTCCAGTAACATCACCACTATGCTACTGTGTGCCGGCTGAAAAAGAGCTATCCAGCTTAATCCCACTTTCCAGCTCTTGGTCCGTAGTCCCGTAGGTTACGGCTCTTCAAGTGCATACCCAAGTACTTTTTAAATGTGGTGAGGGTCTCTGCCTCTACCACCCTTTCAGGCAGTGAGTTCCAGACCCCCACCACCCTCTGGGTGAAAAAAATTCTCCTTAAATCCCCTCTAATCCTTCCACCAATTACTTTAAATCTCTGCCCCCTGGTTATTGACCTCTCTGCTGGGGGAAATAGGTCTGCATTTCCCTGTACTTGCTGACATACTTACCAGCAAGTTGTTGGAGGCGAGAATCATAGAATGATACAGCACAGGAGGAGGCCATTTGGCCCATCGTGCCTGTGCCGGCTCTTTGAAAGAGCTCTCCAATTAATCCCACTCCCCCTGCTCTTTCCCCACAGCCCTGCAAATTTTTCCCCTTCAAATATTTATCCAATTCCCTTTTGAAACTTACTAATACAAGAATTCTTTTCTGCAATGGATTCCTGCAGTCAGCTGACATTATGGTCCAGATGTTAGGACAGGGGGCCACCTGTGTCTAAGTGGAGTTACCCCTCATGTATCAATAGTTGCAGGGGTCCCCCACACGCAGCAAGTACTGTGCATTCATCAGTGAACATCCCCACTTCTGACCCTATGATGGAGGGCAGGTCATTGATGAAGATGGTTGGGCCTAGGACACTGCCCTGAGGAACTCCTGCTGCGATGTCCTGGGGCTGTGATGATTGACCACCAACCACCACAACCATCTTCCTTTGTGCTAGGTATGACTCCAGCCAGTGGCGAATTTTCCCCTGATTCCCATTGACTTCAGTTTTACAAGGGCTCCTTGATGCCACACTCGGTTAAATGCTGCCTTGATGTCAAGGGCAGTCACTCTCACCTCACCTCTGGAATTCAGCTCTTGTGTCCTAATTGAGATTAGGTTAATTGTTCGGATTGGATTTGTCCTGATTTTTGTGGACAGGACATACCTGGCCAATTTTCCACATTGTCGGGTAGATGCCAGTGTTGTAGCTGTACTGGAACAGCTTGGCTAGAGGCGCGGCTAGTTCTGGAGCAGAAGTCTTCAGCACGACAGCCAGGATGTTGTCAGGGCCCATAGCCTTTGCTGTATCCAGTGCGCTCAGCCGTTTCTTGATATCATGTGCAGTGAATGGAATTGACTGAAGACTGGCTTCGGTGATGGTGGGCACCTCAGGAGGAGACCAATATGGATCATCCACTCGGCACTTCTGGCTGAAGATGGTTGCAAACGCTTCAGCCTTGCCTTTTGCACTTGCGTGCTGGGCTCCTCCGTCATTGAGGATGGGGATGTTCATGGAGCCTCCTCCTCCCGTTAGTTGTTTAATTGTCCACCACCATTCACAACTTTAAGTGGCAGGACTGCAGAGCTTTGATCTGATCCGTTGATTGTGGGATTGCTTAGCTCTGTCTATAGCATGCTGCTTCCGCTTTTTAGCATGCATGTAGTCCTGTGTTGTAGCTTCACCAGGTTGACACCTCATTTTTAGGTACGCCTGGTGCTGCTCCTGGCATGCTCTTCTACACTCCTCATTGAACCAGGGTTGGTCCCCTGGCTTGATGGTAATGGTAGAGTGAGGGATATGCCGGGCCATGAGGTTACAGATTGTGGTGGAATACAATTCTGCTGCTGCTGTTGGCCCACAGCGCCTCATGGATGCTCAGTTTTAGCTGCTAGATCTGTTCTGAAACTATCCCATTTAGCACGGTGGTAGTGCCACACAACACGATGGAGGGTGTTCTCAGTGTGAAGACGGGACTTCGTCTCCACAAGGACTGTGCAGTGGTCACTGCTACCAATGCTGTCATAGACAGATGCATCTGCGACAGATTAGATTGGTGAGGACGAGGTCGAGTAGGTTTTTCCCTCGTGTTGGTTCTCTCACCACCTGTAGCAGGCCCAGACTGGCAGCTATGTCCTTCAAGACTCGGCCAGCTCAGTCAGTAGTGGTGCTACCGAGCCACTCTTGGTGATGGACATTGAAGTACCCCACCCAGAGTGCATTCTGTGCCCTTGCTACTCTCAGTGCTTCTTCCAAGTGGTGTTCAACATGGAGGAGTACTGATTCATCAGCTGAGGGAGGGTGGTAGGTGGTAATCAGCAGGAGGTTTCCTTGCCCATGCTTGACCTGATGCTATGAGACTTCATGGGGTTCAGAGTCAATGTTGAGGACTCCCAGGGCCACTCCCTCCCGACTGTAGACCACTGTGCTGCCACCCCTGGTGGGTCTGTCCTGCCGGTGGGACAGGACATACCCAGGGATGGTGATGGAAGAGTATGGGACGTTGGCTGAAAGGTATGATTCTGTGAGTGGGACTATGTCAGGCTGTTGCTTGACTAGTCTGTGGGACAGCTCTCCCAATTTTAGCACAAGACCCCAGATGTTAGTGAGGAGGACTTTGCAGGGTCCACTGGGTTGGGTGTGTCGTTGTCGTGTCTGAATCCAATGCCTAGATCGATGCCGGGTGGTCCAGCAGGTTTTATACTTTTGTTGATTTCTAGCAATTTTGATACAACTGAGTAGTTTTCTAATCCGCTACGAAATGGTTTCCCCTCCCTTCTTTGTAACAATGACATTTAACTGCAGGTGATTCTCTGTCAAGGAATCAAATATAGTATTACATCGAGTCTGCAGCACAGAAACAGGCCATTTGGCCCAACCGGTCGGTCCATGCCGGTGTTTATGCTCCACACAAGCCTCCTCCTACCAATCTTCATCTAATCCTATTAGCATATCTATCCTGCTGGGGGAGTATCAGCAGATAGGAGTGAAATTCAAAAGCAGGACCTCGAGGGTAATAATCTCTGGACTATTGCCTGGACCACGTGCAGATTGGCACAGAAAGAATCAGATCAGGAGAATTAACACGTGGCTAAAGGGATGGTGTGGGAAAGAAGGGTTCCTTTTCATGGGACACTGGCACCAGTACTGGGGCAGGAAGGAGCTGTACCGATGGGACGGGCTCCACCTGAACCAGGATGGGACCCATGTCCTTGAGGAAAGGGTAAATAGGGACCTGGCAAAGGCTTTAAACTAGTAAGACGGGAGGAGGGATCTGCAAGAAATGAAACCAGCCTAAATATAAACAAAACAGGAAAGGAGAGCATAAGAAGGAATAAAGTAAGGGAGGACATTGGTGGCCACAGAATAAATAAAGTTATCGAGCAGGAGTATAAAAAGATGGTTAAAAATAAAGTGAGAGGAACTGCTATTAAAAATAAGTTAAACTGTCTGTACAGCAATGCACACAGTGTCTGTAATAAAACAGAGGAACTAGAAGGAATCATGCATTGCGAGGAACCAGGCATAGTAGGGATTACTGAGACATGGCTACAGAAAAATCAGGACTGGGAATTAAACATTGCAGGGTATAACATATTTAAAAATGATAGATAGGGAAAAAGGGGATGTAGAGTTGCTGTATTTATTAGGGATAACATAGTGGCAGTAGAAAAAAGTGACGCAGCTATCAGCAAGACAGAAATAGAATCCATGTGGATAGAGATAAAAGATAATAAAGGATCAATCACACTAATAGGGCTAGTCTACAGACCACCTAATAGTGGAAGGGAGGTGGAGGAAGAAATATGCAAACAAATTAGGGAAATGAGTAAAAAATATAGAATAATAATCATGGGGGATTTCAACTACCCCGATATTAATTGGACAGAAGAGGTAGGTAAAGGGGATAAGGGAATGGAGTTCCTACAATGTGTACAGGACTCCTTTCTAAACCAATATGTAAAAAGCCCAATAAGGGAGGATTCGCTATTAGATCTAGTAATGGGGAATGAACCAGAGCAGATAAGAGAAGTAAAGTAGGGGAACACCTAGGCAATAGTGACCATAATATAATACACTTTAAGATAACAATTGAGAAGGACATAAGTATGATGAAGACCAGGGTAATAGATTGGAAAAAAGCTGATTTTATGGGGCTGAGAATAGAACTTGGGAAAATAAAATGGGCAACAATATTGACAAACAATGATGTAGAACAGCAATGGGAAACATTTAAAACGATGTTCAACAGAGTCCAGGAAAAATATATTCCGCTAAAAAGCAAGAGCAAGCTAAAACTAATGAGACACCATGGATAAATAAAGACATAAGGGAAAAATTGAGGGTAAGGAAAGAAGCATATATTAAGTACATGGGCGGCAAGGGAGAGCATGATAAGGGAGACTACGAAGAGATTAGGAGAGAAGTAAAAAAAAAAAATTCGGAAGGCAAAGAGGAACTATGAAATTAAATTATCAAGGAACATAAAACAAAACAGTAAAATATTTTACAGGCACATGAAATAAAAAAGGAAGGTCAGGATGGGAATAGGGCCACTAAAGGATGGACAGGATAATATCACAGGCAGTGATAGAGAGATGGCAGAAATATTAAATAATCACTTTGCTTCAGTATTTACCAGGGAGATAGAACAGGTGGACATGACATTGGATGATGAGATTAGTAATGAGATAAATGCATTTAAAATAAAAAGAGGGGATATGTTAAATAAACTAATCAAACTCAAAGAGGATAAAACTCCTGGTCTGGACAGATTACATCAGCGCACTTTAAAAAGAATCTAGGGAGGATATAGCAGAGGCATTACTGCACATACTTAATAATTCATGCCGGAGGACTGGCGGATAGCTAACGTAATACCAATTTTTAAGAAGGGAGATAGAACATTTCCAGAGAACTATAGACCAGTCAGCTTAACATCGGTGGTAGGAAAAATAATGGAATCCCTACTAAAGGAGCAAATAGAAGAATATCTAGAAATCAAAAATATAATAATGAATAGTCAGCATGGATTTCAAAAGGGAAAGTCTTGCTTGACCAACCTTATTGAATTTTTTGAAGCGGTAACAGAGAGAGTAGACAAGGGTAATTCAGCAGATGTAATTTATCTAGATTTTCAAAAGGCCTTCGATAAGGTACCACATAATAGACTGATGAATAAGGTCCTTGGACCCCAGCTATTCGCAATATGATCTAAACAAGGGAACTAGATGTAATATCTCCAAGTTTGCAGACGACACAAAGCTGGGTGGGCGTGTGTGCTGTGAGGAGGATACCGAGAAACTCCAGGATGATTTGGACAGGTTGGGTGATTGGGCAGAAGCATGGCAGATGCAATATAACGTGGATAAATGTGAGGTTATCCACTTTGGTGTCAAAAACAGGAAGGCAGATTATTATCTGAATGGCAATAGATTGGGAGAAGGGGAAGTGCAATGAGACCTGGGTGTCCTTGTGCACCAGTCGCTGAAGGTAAGCATGCAGGTGCAGCAGGCGGTTAAGAAGGCAAATGGTATGTTGGCCTTCGTAGCGAGAGGGTTTGAGTACAGGAACAAGGATGTCTTGCTGCAGTTGTACAGGGCCTTGGTGAGACCACATCTTGAGTATTGTGTGCAGTTTTGGTCACCTTATCTGAGGAAGGATGTTCTTGCCATGGAAGGAGTTCAGCGAAGATTCACCAGGCTGATACCTGGGATGGCAGGAATGACGTATGAGGAGAGATTGGGTCGATTGGGCTTATACTCGCTGGAGTTTAGAAGAATGAGAGGGGATCTCATTGAAACTTGTAAAATTCTGAAAGGACTGGACAGACTAGATGCAGGAAGGATGTTCCCGATGGTCGGGGAGTCCAGAACCAGGGGTCACAGTCTAAGGATAAGGGGTAAGCCATTTAGGACTGATCTGAGAAGAAATTTCTTCACCCAGAGAGTGGTGAACCTGTGGAATTCTCTACCACACAAGGCAGTAGAGGCCAATTCATTAAATATATTCAAGAAGGAGTTGGATATATTTCTTAAGGCTAAAGGGATCAAGGGATATGGGGAGAAAGCAGGGACAGGGTACTGAATTTGGATGATCAGCCATGATCGCATTGAATGGCGGAGCAGGCTAGAGGGGCCGAATGGCCTACTCCTGCTCCTATCTTCTATGTTTCTATGTTTCTAAATGAATTTCAACACAGATAAATGTGAGGCAGTACATTTTGGTAGGAAGAATAGGGAGGTCACTTATCACTTGGAGGGTGCGAGTCTAGGTGGGGTAGAGGAACAAAGGGATCTCGGAATACAAATACACAAATCACTAAAAGTATCGACACAAGTTAACAAGGCCATAAAAAAAGCAAACCAAGCACTAGGGTTTATTTCTAGAGGGATAGAATTGAAAAGTGGTGAAGTTAATGTAAACTTGTATCGAACCTTGGTTAGACCACACTTAGAGTACTGCGTACAATTCTGGTCGCCATATTATATATAGAGGCACTGGAGAGGGTGCAGAGAAGATTTACAAGGATGATACCAGAAATGCGAGGGTATACATAACAGGAAAGTGTAAACAGGCTGGGTCCTTTTTCTCTTGACAAGAGAAGGCTGAGGGGTGACCTGATCGAGGTCTTTAAAATTATGAAAGGTTTTGATAGAGTGGATACAGAGAGAATGTTTCCACTTGTGGGGAAGAGCAAAACTAGAGGCCATCAATATAAGATAGTCACCAAGAAACCCAAGAGGGAATTCAGAAGAAACTTCTTTACCCAGAGAATGGTGAGAATGTGGAACTCGCTACCACAGGGAGTGGTTGAAAGGAATAGTATCGATGCATTTAAGGGGAGACTAGACAAGCATATGAGGGAAAAGGGAATAGAGGGTTATGCTGATAGATTTAGATGAGGAAAGACCGGATGGGGCTCGAGTGGAGCATAAACGCCGGCATGGACTGCTTGGGCCGAATGTCCTGTTTCTGTGCCTTATATCCTATGTAATCCTATGTAAGCATATCCTTCTATTCCTTTCTCCCTCATGTGTTTATCCAGCTTCCTCTTAAATGCATCTATACTATTCGCCTCAACCACTCCCTGTGGTAGCGAGTTCCACATTCTCACCACTCTCTGGGTAAAGAAGTTTCTCCTGAATTCCCTATTGAATTTATTAGTGACTATCTTATATTTATTGCCGCTAGTTTTGGACTCCCCACAAGTGGAAACATTTTCTCTATGTCTACCCTATCGAACTCTTTCATAATTTTAAAGACCTCTACCAGGTCACCTCTCAGTCTTCTCTTTTCTGGTACCAGGGATGAGGGACTTCAGTTATGTGGAGAGACTGGAGAAGCTGGGGTTGTTCTCCTTGGAGCGGCGAAGTTTAAGGGGATATTTAATAGAGGTGTTCAAAATCTTGAAGGGTTTTGATAGAGTAAATAAGGAGAAACTATTTCCAGTGGCAGGAGGGTCGGTAACCAGAGGAGACAGATTGAAGGGGATTGGCAACAAAAACAGAGGCGATTTGAAGAGTTGTGATCTGGAATGCGCTGCCTGAAAGGGCGGTGGAATCAGATTCAATAGTAACTTTCTAATTTGCAGGGCTGTGGGGAAAGTGCAGGGGGGAGTGGGACTAATTGGAGAGCTATTTGAAAGAGCCGGCACAGGCACGATGGGTCAAATGGCCTCCTTCTGTGCTGTACTCTATAAAAGAGCCCCAGCCTGTTCAGCCTTTCCTGATAATTGTACCCTCTCAAACCAAGGATTTCTCACAATGCAGTGGATATGCAGCATTAAGTTCCCTGTACTGTAGGGACAACAGGTAGCTTTAGAACATGCTCAGACATGGTCTGGTAGCACCATAATAGAGAAAAGAGAATTGGGCCCCGCCTAAATGTGCTAATAATTTTACATTATGGAATCACATTGAAGTTACAACAGGCCATTCGGCCCAACCAGTCCGTGTCAACACTTGCCCTCCCCACAAGAAAATAGTTCTAATTACATTTACCCGCACTGTTGCCATCTCCCTCCAACCCCCTTTTCCTTCATCCGCCTCCCCAATCTAATCCTGAATACTGACTTCAGAACATAAGAAATAGGAGCAGGAGTCGACCATTTGGCCCTTCGAGCCTGCTCCGCCATTCAATAAGATCATGGCTGATCTTCTACCTCATCTCCACTTTCCTGAACTCTCCCCATATCCCTTGATTCCCTTAATATTCAAAAATCTATCTATCTCTGTCTTGAATATCCTCAACGACTGAGCCTTCACAGCCCTCTGGGGTAGAGAATTCCAAAGATTCACCCTCTGAGTGAAGAAATTCCTCCTCATCTCGGTCCTAAATGGCCGACCCCTTATTCTGACACAGTTTCTACCTCAGCCTCTGTTCTAAGTCTCTTACATTCAATATTGTATTTACGGCCCCGCGTTCTTGAAGCCCCTAGCTCCTTTTAAGAAAGAAGAAAGAAAGAGTTACATTTCTAAAGCACCTTTCACGACCACCGGACGTCTCAAAGCGCTTTACAGCCAATTAAGTACTTTTTGAAGTGTAGTCACTGTTGTAATGTGGGAAACGCAGCAGCCAATTTGCACACAACAAGCTCCCACAAACAGCAATGAGATAATGACCAGATAATCAGTTTTTGTTATATTGATTAAGGGATAAATATTGGCCATGACACCAACTCCCCTGCTCTTCTTCGAAATAGTGCAATGGGATCTTTTGCGTCCACCTGAGAGAGCAGACGGGGCCTCAGTTTAACGGCCCATCCGAAAGACGACACCTCCTGACAGTGCAGCACTCCCTCAGCACTGCACTGGTGTGTCAGCCTAGCTTTATGTGCTCAAGTTCCTGGAGTGGGACTTGAACCCACAACCTTCTGACTTTATAGAGCTGATTTTAACTTTCGGCAGTGGTGGATTGGCTGCTCGTTATACATCCCAATCCTTCCATTGAAATCAATACCTTTGTCAAACATCAGGTGGAAAGAGCTTGTGTAAGCAATCTAGGAGCAGGAGGAGGCCATTCAGCCCCTCGAGCCTGTTCTGCCATTCAATTAGATCATGGCTGATCTGTATCTTAACCCCATCTACCCGCCTTGGTTCTGTAACCCTCAGTACCCTTACCCAACAAAAATCTATCAATCTCAATTTTGACATTTCCAATTGACCCTCAGCCCCAACAGCTTTTTGGGGAGAGAGTTCCAGATTTCCACCACCCTTTGTGTGAAGAAGTGCTTCCTGACATCACCCCTGAACGGCCTGGCTCTAATTTTAAGGTTCTTCCCCCTTGTTCTGGACTCCCCCCACCAGAGGAAATAGTTTCTCCCTATCTACCCTATCAACTCTTTTAATCATCTTAAACACCTCGATTCGATCACCCCTTAATCTTCGATACTCGAGGGAATACAAGCCCAGTCTGTGCAACCTGTCCTCGTAATTTAACCCTTTTAGCCCCGGGTATCATTCTGGTGAATCTGCGCTGCTCCCCCTCCAAGGCCAGTCTATCCTTCCTGAGGTGCGGGGCCCAGAACTGAACCCAGTTACTCCCGATGGGGTCTGACCAGAGCTTTATATAACTGTAACGAGAAGAAAAATATTCATTTAGCTTTTAAAAAATATTTACAACAGCAACCTGCATTTATATAGCGCCTTTAACTTAATAAATTGTCTCAAGGCGCTTCACAGGAGCGTTATCAGGCAGAAATTTGACACCGAGCTACATAAAGAGACATTAGGACAGGTGACCAAAAGCTTGGTCAAAGAGGTCGGTTTTAAGGAGCGTCTTAAAGGAGGAGAGAGAGGCGGAGAGCTTTAGGGAGGGAATTCCAGAGCTCGGGGCCCAGGCAGCTGAAGGCACGGCCGTCAATGGTGGAGCGATGAAATCGGGGATGCTCAAGAGGCCAGAATTGGAGGAGCGCAGAGATCTCGGGGGGGGGGGGGTTGTGGGGCTGGAGGAGGTTACAGAGATAGGGAGGGGCGAGGCCATGGAGGGATTTGAAAACAAGGATGAGAATTTTAAATTCGAGGCCTTGCTGGATTTATTTAGCTAATTGTGTCCACAATCCCAGTGACGCAATCTGGCTACAATTTACACATAAACAAATGTTATATTTCAAGCTGCTGGTCTAAAAAGCGTATTTAATTTGAAGAAGAGGTGACTAAAAATAGATGTGGGACAGCTTCCATCTCCTTGGTCTTTGTGCAATTGTCTCTGTTTCTCTAGGAAGGGTTTGTGTTTGAAGATCGAATTGTCAGCTCCCTGGATAATGCTCATCTAACGCAACAGTTTCAGGGCTTGTATCCAAAGTAGTGGTCTGTGGGTTTGATTCCCAGGACTGCTTGTCGGAGTTCGAATCAAATGCGTCACTTCTTGACCTCGCTGTTAGATCTGAACGTGGAGCCTTTCACCTTGGGGGATAGAAAAATTGGACATCTCCCCCTTCCCCCAATCCCCCCCTATCCTCATCCCCCCACTTCCTCCCACTAGAATCAAGCTCCTTGCCAACTAAAGTCAAGGAGATGACATGCTGAGGAAAGAGATTCTGGGAAAAGTCAGAAAAATGTAAACACACCACTCGTACGATCCAACCAAGGATTTCACACAATATAATGGATGCTGCAATATGAATTTCCTGGACTGTAATCATAAAATGTAACCTCATAAAAATGCTCGCACAAGGCCAAGAGGCATCAGAACAGGGAAAAGAGAATCATTCCCTTTGTGCTTTAATGTGAATGGTGACAGGCCATGCCTCAAAGCATTGTTCCCGACCTATCTGACCCTGAGCTGAGCTTCCGACCCCATATCCTCTCCATCACCAAGACCGCCTACTTCCAGCTCTGTAACATCGCCTGACTCCGCCCCCGCCTCAGCTCATCTGCTGCTGAAACCCTCATCCATGCCTTCATTACCTACAGACTTGACCATTCCAACGCTCTCCTGGCTGGCCTCCCATCTTCCAAACTCCGTAAACTGTAGCTCATCCAAAACTCTGCTGCCCCGTGTCCTAACTCGCACCGAATCCCGTTCACCCATCACCCCTGTGCTCGCTGACCTACATTGGCTCCTGGTCCAGCAACACCTCGATTTTAGAATTCTCATCCTTGTTTTCAAATCCCTCCATGGCCTCCTCGCCCCTCCCTATCTCTGTAATCTCGTCTGGCCCTATAACCCTCCGCGATCTCTGCGCTCTTCTAATTCTGGCCTCTTGTCCATCCCCTGATTTCCATCGCTCCACCATTGGCGGCCGTGCCTTCAGCTGCCTGGGCCTGAAGCTCTGGAATTCCCTCCCTAAACCTCTCCGCCTCTCTCTCCTCCTTTAAGACGCTCCTTAAAACCGACCTCTTTGAATAAGCTTTTGGTTACCTGTCCCTAATATCTCCTTATGTGGCTCGGTGTTAAATTTTTGTTTGATATTCGCTCCTGTGAAGTGCCTTGGGAGGTTTTACTACGCTAAAGGCGCTATATAAATGCAAGCTGTTGTTGTTATCCTATTCAGTGCTGCATTTTTCGATAGCTAAATTAACTGGGTCTGTTTAGACCCGGTGATGAGACGCCTCACGGTTTTGAGGCCCTGGCCTCATTATAATCAGTCCGGGAGCCAAACCGGCGCCTCGATGAAGCTCGCTGGATTGAGGCCTCAAGATGGGTCGGGGCGGCCGGCAGCACGGTAAGTTGCGTGGGGTGGGGGGGGCGGGGCAGGAGACTGGAGTTGGGGGAAGGTCACAATCGCGGAGGGTGGGGGGAGGGGGGGGCGGTCCCAGGGCGGCAGCGGCCCAGATTATTTTCCGTGGGAGAACCCATGGCTGGGCCTCTTTGGTTCCGTCGCCCGCGGGACAACGTTTCCCGCTAAGCTGAGTGGCCGCGTAGCGGTCTGGAGGTCCCGCGCAGGCTGCTCACCGGCTTCTACATGTAAGAGACCGCGTCGGCACGAAATTTTTGAATGGGCCGCGCAGGCATGTAATAGGGACCGCGCACGAAAAAAAATGAGAGGGAACATTGCCACGGAGCAGACTATAACCAGTCCGGATATAAAATGGCAATCTGCCGTGGTGGGAATTGAACTCATGTTCTCTGGATTATTGGGCCAGTAACATAACCAAGCACTGAGGTTTATTTCTAGAGGGATAGAATTGAAAATCAGAAAAGTTATGCTAAACTTGTATCGAACCTTGGTTGGAGCACACTTGGAGTACTGCGCACAGTTCTGGTCTTCATTACTACTAAAAGGATATAGAGGCACTGGTAGTGTGGAAGCTTTTAGAAACGATAATCAGGGACAAAATTAACAGTCACTTGGACAAGTGTGGATTATTTAAGGAAAGCCAGCTTGGATTTGTTTTTTGATCGAGTTTTTTGATGAGGTAACAGAGAGGGTTGATGAGGGCAATGCGGTTGACATGGTGTACATGGATTTCCAAAAGGCGTTTGATAAAGTGCCACATAATAGGTTTACCAGCAAAGTTACTGGCCCAATAATCCAGAGAACATGAGTTCAATTCCCACCACGGCAGATTATCTGAATGGCAATAGATTGGGAGAAGGGGAAGTGCAACGAGACCTGGGTGTCCTTGTGCACCAGTCGCTGAAGGTAAGCATGCAGGTGCAGCAGGCGGTTAAGAAGGCAAATGGTATGTTGGCCTTCATAGCGAGAGGGTTTGAGTACAGGAACAAGGATGTCTTGCTGCAGTTGTACAGGGCCTTGGTGAGACCACACCTTGAGTACTGTGTGCAGTTTTGGTCGCCTTATCTGAGGAAGGAGGTTCTTGCCATGAAAGGAGTTCAGCGAAGATTCACAAGGCTGATACCTGGGATGGCAGGAATGACGTATGAGGAGAGATTGGGTCGATTGGGCTTATACTCGCTGGAGTTTAGAAGAATGAGAGGGGATCTCATTGAAACTTATAAAATTCTGACAGGACAGGACAAACTAGATGCAGGAAGGATGTTCCCGATGGTCGGGGAGTCCAGAACCCGGGGTCACAGTCTAAGGATAAGGGGTAAGCCATTTAGGACAGAAATGAGGAGGAATTTCTTCACCCAGAGAGTGGTGAACCTGTGGAATTCTCTGCCACAGAAGGCAGTAGAGGCCAATTCATTATATAGATTCAAGAAGGAGTTGGATATATTTCTTAAGGCTAAAGGGATCAAGGGATATGGGGAGAAAGCAGGGACAGGGTACTGAATTTGGATGATCAGCCATGATCGCATTGAATGGCGGAGCAGGCTAGAGGGGCCGAATGGCCTACTCCTGCTCCTATCTTCTATGATTCTATAAGCCCCTGGAATAAAAGGGACAGTGGCAGCATGGATACGAAATTGGCTAAGTGACAGGAAACAGAGAGTAGTGGTGAACGGTTGTTTTTCGGACTGGAGGAAGGAATACAGTGGTGTTCCCCAGGGGTCGGTTCTAGGACCACTGCTTTTCTTGATATATATTAATGACTTGAACGTGGGTGTACAGGGCACAATTTCAAAATTTGCAGATGACACAAAACTTGGAAGTATAGTGAACAGTGAGGAGGAGAGTGATAGACTTCAAGAGGACAGTGACAGGCTGGTGGAATGGGCGGACACGTGGCAGATGAAATTTAACGCAGAAAAGTGCGAAGTGATACATTTTGGTCGAAAGAATGAGGAGAGGCAATATAAACTAAAGGTTAGAATCCTAAAGTGGGTGCACAAACAGAGAGACCTGGGGGTATATGTGCACAAATCGTTGAAGGTGGCAGGGCAGGCTGAGAAAGTGGTTAAAAAAGCATACGGGATCCTGGGCTTCATGAATAGAGGCATAGAGTACAAAAGCAAGGAAGTTATGATGAACCTTTATAAAACACTAGTTCGACCTCAACTGGAGTATTGTGTCCAATTCTGGGCACCGCACTTTAGGAAGGATGTGAAGGCCCTAGAGAGGTTGCAGAAAAGATTTACGAGAATGATTCCAGGAATGAGGGACTTCAGTTATGTTGATAGGTTGGAGAAGCTGGGGTTGTTCTCCTTAGAGCAGAGAAGTTTGAGAGGAGATTTGATAGAGGTGTTCAAAATCATGAGGGGTCTAGACAGAGTAGATAGAGAGAAACTGTTCCCATTGGCAGAAGGGTCGAGAACCAGAGGACACAGATTTAAGATGATTGGCAAAAGAACCAAAGGCGACATGAGGAAAAACTTTTTTACGCAGCGAGTGGTTAGGATCTGGAATGCACTGCCTGAAAGGATGGTGGAGGCAGACTCAATCTTAGCTTTCAAAAGGGAGTTGGATAAGTACCTGAAGGAAAAAAATTTGCAGGGCGACGGGGAAAGGGCGGGGGACTGGGACTAGCTGAAGTGCTCTTGCAGAGAGCCGGCACGGGCTCGACGGGCCGAATGGCCTCCGACTATGCTTTAACCATTCTATGATTCTGAGATTCTGGAATTTGCAAACAAGATTCACAAGGATAATACCAAAACTGAGAGGTTATACCTTTTAGGAAAGATTGAACAGGCTGAGGCTATTTTCTATAGAAAAGAGAAGGGTGAGGGGCGACCTGATCGAGGTCTTTAAGATTCTGAAAGGGTTCGATAGAGTAGACGTAGAAAAGAAGTTTCCACTTGTGGGGGAGACCAGAATTAGGAGCCATCAATATAAGATAGTCACTAATAAATCCAATGGGGAATTCAGGAGAAACTTCTTTACCCAGAGAGTGGTGAGAATGTGGAACTCGCTGCCACAGGGAGTGGTTGAGGTGAATAGCACAGATACATTTAAGGGGAAGCTGGATAAACACATGAGGGTGAAAGGAATAGAGGGTTATGCTGATAGGGTGAGATGAAGAAAGACGGGAGGAGGCTGGTGTGGAGCATAAACATCGGCACGGACCAGTTGGGCCGAATGGCCTGTTTCTGTGCTGTAAATACTCTGTAATAACAACAGTGACTGAACATAAGAAATAGGAGCAGGAGTCGGCCACACGGCCCCTCGAGCCTGCTCCGCCATTCAATAAGATCATGGCTGATCTTCAACCTCATCTCCACTTTTCCCAAATCCCTCGATTCCCCCAGAGTCCAAAAATCTGTCTAATGCACTTTAAGAGGAATTTGTGTGAGCAATGTGAGACATTTCTGAGAGATGTGATAAGTCTTTATATAAATTCAAGTCTTTCTTATAAAGCAATAAATGATGTTTTAGATGACGGTGTTGTGTTGACATTGTTCATTGCACAGAATGACCCTTGGACCTTTGTAACTCACAGCCGTGTAGCGGTGATTCTAAAATTGGACACACTTACCTCGAAACACTTTGTTTTAATGTGACAGCCCAGGGCAGAGGTCAATGTGAAAAAAGAGGCAGAAAGTTAGAGTCACAGCAGGAACTGATGGAGTTTTGATCTTAGCTTATCTTTCCCTCCTAGAGGAAGGGACTCCTATCTCCAGAATACAGTGCGTTACATTGGGTTTCTGCTTTGAGTTGTCAGTCTGACTTGTCAGTCACGGTCCAAGCTGACCAAAGGCCAATTTAGGTCTGATGTCCGGTCATTCTTCTTCACATGAAGAGTGATCATCACATGGGATCGCCTCCAACTCGGGAATTGGAGGCAAAAGAGAAATGTGGAGTCATCACATAAGAGACAGTTTGTAAATTTCAAGCTCCAGGTCAGTGACTGGTTTCCCATCTCCTTTTTTTACTCATTTTTTTTTACATTAAAAACACGCGAAAAGTGCAAGTTGTTGTTGTGTAGCTCCTGAAGTGTGATGGAGATTTACTAGATGCAAGATTTTAGTGGCAGTAGACTGACATTAGACTGGGAGCAGACTTTCGGTGGACTGCGAATAGACTGGGAGCAGACTTTCGGTAAAAGAAAGAAAGACTTGCATTTCTCCCGCGCCTTTCACTAACCTCAGGATGTCTCAAAGTGCTTTACAGTCAATGAAGTATTTTTGAAGTGTAGTCACTGTTGTAATGTGGGAAACGCGGCAGCCAATTTACGCTCAGCAAGATCCCACAAACAGCAATGAGATAATGATCAGATAATCTGTTTTTAGTGATGTTGATTGAGGGATAAATATTGGCCCAGGACACCGGGGAGAACTCCACTGCTCTTCTTCGAATAGTGCCATGGGATCTTTTACATCCACCTGAGAGGACTGACGGGGCCTCGGTTTAACATCTAATCCAAAAGAGGGCACCTCCGACAGTGCAGCACTCCCTCAGTACTGCCGCTTCGACAGTGCAGCACTCCCTCAGTACTGCCGCTTCGACAGTGCAGCACTCCCTCAGTACTGCCGATTCGACAGTGCGGCGCTACCTCAGTACTGCCCCTCCGACAGTGTGGCGCTCCCTCAGTACTGCCCCTCCGACACTGCAGTGCTCCCTAAGTACTGCCCCTCCGACAGTGCAGCACTCCATCAGTACTGCCCCTCCGACACTGCAGTGCTCCCTAAGTACTGCCCCTCCGACAGTGCAGCGCTCCCTCAGTGCTGCACTGGGAAGTCAGCCTGGATTATGTGCTCTAGTCTCTGGAGTGGGATAGTAAACTGGGAGAAGTCTGTGTAGACAGACGATAGAATGGGGGTAGACTGGGGGTAGACAGACGGTAGACTGGGGGTAGACAGACGGTAGACCGGGGGTAGACTGGTTTGTTTTCTTAGTCTCATAATCAGAAACGCACTGGCCCGCTAAACAAAAATGATGTTCGTTAATCTCAGTTTTATTTCCAGGGTTAATCTTTTTTTTGGAAGAACTATAAATGAATTAAGATATCGTTGTGAATCATGCGGCTGTAATGTACCAAAATATTACATTAAAAGCCAATTAATGGAACAATGGCTTTATATTTGTTATGAATTCTCCAGGTTTTAGAAAGCACCCAATAAAAGTGACATTGCAACTTGGATATAAGAAACGTTTGTGTAAAAATTCACTGGACTGTGGCTTAGGCGGTATTCCTTTCATGTGCTCTTGCAGACAGATCTCCTGAGGTGTTGCAGACGGATATTCTGGTGTGGAGCAAGTGGACGTGTAATTTAACATTGCCTCGTTCAGAGCTGGTGAACAGCGCACACTAGAGGGGGAGGCCTGGGCTGGTGGAGCTCAGCGTTTGGGAGGAGGGAAGCGGGGAGCAGAGGAGGTTGGATGGTCGGGTTAACACACCGACGGATGTGGGAATTGGGGTTGGGAAGAGGACCAGAGCGCGAGGGGGAGGGGGGAAGAGCACAGTGGGCGGAGGTTTGCGGGGGGAGGGGGGTGTGCTCTGGGAGAGCGGAGCGGAATTTTAATATTAAAACCATCGGACATTGAGAAACGCAGGGGCTTACCTGTAACAGCAGGTAACACTCGCGTAAACAATGGTTCGGAATTTGCCGGGGAATCACGGCGAGTCTAATGGCGCTCGCCGTTATTAATGTGTAAATCGTTTGGAAACTTGTGGCGAGGGAGAGATTCCCCGTGAGTTGCTAGTCGCCACAAGTTGCCGGACGATTTGCGCCACTCCGCCGTTAGCCTCTCGAAAACGGCAACACGCGCTCAACTTCCCCGTGAGTTTCAGGAAATTGCTGCACTTGCGCATCAATTACCCATTAAACTCGCCGCAGAAAGTTAAGGCTGGTAATTAACAGCGTAAGGACCCATTTATTGAGATTGATGTTCCTGCAATGCCACTCAGCCTCTCCGGCCCAGAAAGAGAACAATTGAAACTCTGGAGTCTCATTCCTGCAGCTAGTAAATTGTTCCTAGAGGTTTTGAAAATTTAAAATTTAATTCAAAAAAAATTCTTACTTTTCCTTTCTCTCTCTTAATCCAATCTTTCCCTCTCTTTATTTCTCTTTCTGTACCTGATTTGACTCTAATTCACTCGATTTCCTTCTCCGTCATTCCTCTGTTTCTTTCTCAATCTTTTAATCTCATTGGTTAAGGAGATAGACTGTTGCTCCCATCGTTCACCGAGGTCCCAGATGCCCCATTGCCCTCACCGCGCCATTATCAGCTCGCACTCCCAGCGAGTTACAGGGCAAAAAAATAATAGGAGCTGAAGGGTGATGAAAATCGTCTAATGGGGCACTCCAACAAGATCTGGGCCAATATTTCACTGAGCGAGAAGTCAATCTATGGAACAGGCTCCCTAGGGAGACGGTGGAAGCAGTTAATAATTTGCCTCGCTACCTCTCTTTCCTCCTTTAAGACGCTCCTTAAAACCTACCTCTTTGGCCAAGCTTTTGGTCACCTGTCCTAATATCTCCTTATGTGGCTCGGTGTCAAATTTTGTTTGATAATCGCTCCTGAGAAGCGCCTTGGGACGTTTTACTACATTAAAAGCGCTATATAAATACAAAATAAAAACAGAAAATGCTGGAAATACTCAGCAGATCAGGCAGCATCTGTGGAGAGAGAAACAGAGTTAACATTTCAGGTCGATGACCCTTCGTCAGAACTGGAAAAAGCCGGAGATGGAACAGGTTTTTAAGCAAGTGTAGGGGCAGGGAGAGGGGGGAGGGGAGGAAAGAACAAAAGGGAAGGTCTGTGATAGGGTGGAAGGCAGGAAAGATTAAGAGACATTAAGAGATGGTGCAAGGCAAAAGGAGATGGTAATGGGACAAGTTAAGAAACAAAAGATGGCTCTAGATGAAATGTAAATGGCAGAAGGAGAGACAGCTGCCATGTGGGAGAGAGAAAAAAGAAATAAAATAAATGAAAAAAAAAGGATAGGGGCAGAGGTTATGGTCTGAAATTGTTGAACTCTATGTTGAGTCCAGAAGGCTGTAAAGTGTCCAATCGAAAGATGAGGTGCTGTTCCTCGAGCTTACGTTGAGCTTCATTGGAACAGTGCAAGAGGCCGAGGACAGTGAGGCCTGAGTGGGAGTGGAGCGGAGAATTAAAGTGACAGGCGACCGGAAGCTCGGGGTCACCCTTATGGACTGAACGGAGGTGTTCCGCAAAGCGGTCACGCAATCTGCGTTTGGTCTCCCCAATGTAAAAGCACTTTACACCTGTTCGATCTCCAGCTTTTTCCAGTTCTGACGAAGGGTCATCGACCTGAAACGTTAACTCTGTTTCTCTCTCCACAGATGCTGCCTGACCTGCTGAGTATTTCCAGCATTTTCTGTTTTTATTTCAGATTTCCAGCATCCGCAGTATTTTGCTTCTATATAAATACAAGTTGTTGTTGTTGTATTGATTCATTCGCATGCAAATGAGATAGATTCCTTTCAGAAAGTAACATTTTGAGCGGCACACGGTACCTGAATAATGTGAGACATGACGTGTGGGGAGTGCAGCGAGCTCGGGAGGAACAGGTTCCCAAAGCTCTCCACCACGGGGGGTTTTCCTCGCCTCATGTCTGGGTCTGTTGTAGACTCATTGATAGAGATTGATCGCTGTGATTGGTCA
Source organism: Squalus acanthias (assembly GCA_030390025.1). Taxonomy (NCBI): domain Eukaryota; kingdom Metazoa; phylum Chordata; class Chondrichthyes; order Squaliformes; family Squalidae; genus Squalus; species Squalus acanthias. The sequence continues at coordinate 3,191,263 of CM059434.1, read as the reverse complement.
ACAACTCCATTATCGTTGGATCGTGGGACTCCCACGGTGGGAGAAGGCGAACTGGACGGACCTCGGCCTTTTTATCGTCTTGCAGTTCCGATATTCCTAAAATCCTGGAATTCTCTACCTCACACCATTGTGGGAGCACCTTCACCACATGCGCTGCCGCGGTTCAAGAAGAAGGCCCACCACCACCTTCTCAAGGGGTGACGAGGGACGGGCAACAAATATTTCCCGCCACCTGAAACAGATTTTAAAAAACAACCTCTTCAGCAGGAGTCTCTGGGAAGCGGCAGCGGACCTGAGCAGGAACCCTGACCGATTACACCCCCTCACAATCCTGGGGTCACACATCCCACATATCACCCCCACCGCTGTCTTGAATTAGATCAATGTGAGAAGTCGCACAACACCAGGTTATAGTCCAACAGTTTTATTTGAAATCACAAGCTTTCGGAGCGCTGCTCCTTCGTCAGGTGAAGTGAAGAGATGCATATAGGCACAGCATATATAGTCAGAGAACACAGCCAGATGATTACAGTTAATCTTTCTAACTGCCCTTTATCACACCTCGGCAGAGAGATAATCACGGCAATCACAGGTGTGGATGGTGTCCAAACAGGTCAGTCAGGAAAACATTACATCAAAGACAATGAGGTGGGGTCACAAGGGGTCAATGTGGCAGATGCTGGGGTCTGTATGGAAAACAAAAAACTTTTTTTGCTGGAAATCACAGCAGGTCCGGCCGCATCTGTGTAGAGAGAACAAGCCAACGACGACTCGAGTCTGGATGACTCTACGTCAGGTGGGGTTACATGTAGCGTGACATGAACCCAAGATCCCGGTTGAGGCCGTCCTCATGGGTGCGGAACTTGGCTATCAGTTTCTGCTCGACGATTTTGCGTTGTGTGTCTCGAAGGCTGCCTTGGAGAACGCTTACCCGAAGATTGGAGGCTGAATGTCCTTGACTGCTGAAGTGTTCCCCGACTGGGAGGGAACACTCCTGCCTGGCGATTGTTGCGCGGTGTCCGTTCATACGTTGTCTCAGTGTCTGCATGAGAGCTCTCCAATTAGTTCCACTCCCCCCTGCTCTTTCCCCACAGCCCTGTAAATTTTCTCCCCTTCAAGTAGTTATCCAATTTTCTTTTGAAAGTTACTGTTGAATCTGCTTTCAGGCAGCGCATTCCAGATCACAACAGCTCGCTGCGTAAAGTTTCTCCCTCATTCCCCTCTGGTTCTTTTGCTGATTATCTTCACTCTGTGTCCTCTGGTTACCGACCCTCCTGCCAGTGGAAACAGTTTCTCCCTATGTACTCTTATCAAAAACCCCTCATCATTTTTGAGCACCTCTGTTAAATCTCCCCTCAACCTTCTCTGCTCTAAGGAGAACATCTCTAATTTCTGCATGTAACTGAAGTCCCTCATTCCTGGTATCATTCTAGTAAATCTCTTTTGGCACCCTCTCCAAGGCCTTGACATGAAAAGCTCCTGGACTGTTGCAAAAACCCAGCTGGTTCGCTGGCATCAGCTACATGTGACTCCCGTCCCATACTCCAAGCTTGACTCAACACTGCCTCTAGAGCAGGGGATTGACAGGGTAGATGCTGAGAGGTTGTTTCCCCTGACTGGAGACTCAGATGAGGAGGAATTTCTTCACTCAGAGGGTTGTGAATCTTTGGAATTCTCTGCCCCAGAGGGCTGTGAATGCTGAGTCTTTGAGTATATTCAAGGCTGAGATAGATAGATTTTTGGACTCTAGGGGAATCAAGGGATATGGGGATAGTGCAGGAAAGTGGAGTTGAGGTTGAAGATCAGCCATGATCTTATTGAATGGCGGAGCAGGCTCGAGGGGCCGTATGGCCGACTCCTGCTCTTATTTCTTATGTTCTTAACTCACATTTACATGGTGGGCCTGACCAGGCATCCTGGCACTTGGTGTGGGCCACATCCTGCCAGAGTTAATTGGACATGCTGGGGTAGAAATTGGTTTCAGTTTCACCTATTTCTTGGGCGTAAAACGGGTGCAGTGTAACCCAATTTCTGGGCACGAGTTCCTGCACCTGATCCCTGGCCGCCACATGAAATCAGCATTGGATTAATTTAAATATGCGAAGAAGGTTCCTGTGCCAGTTTCAGCAGCCAGAAGCAAGGCTAACTTCTTTTCTAAGCAGGCGATGCAGGACTGACGTACACAAGAGATTAAAAGCCAAATCCATTAACCACATTACGTATTTGACAAAGCTGCTGGTGCTTCTCGCTCGGCAGGGCATGCTGGTCCTCACGCCCACCCCGCTCTCCCTGCTCAAACCCCAAACCCCCAACCCCCAGTCTCCCTCTCCCCACCCAAACCCCCGCTCTCCCCACCCAAACCCCCGCTCTCCCCGCCCGAGCCCCAAACCCCCAACCCCCCAGTCTCCCTCTCCCCGCCCAAACCCCCAACCCCCAGTCTCTCTCTCCCCACCCAAACCCCCAACCCCCAGTCTCCCTCTCCCCACCTGAACCCCTAACCCCCAACCCCCAGTCTCCCTCTCCCCACCTGAACCCCTAACCCCCAACCCCCAGTCTCCCTCTCCCCGCCCAAACCCCCAACCCCCAGTCTCCCTCTCCCCACCTGAACCCCTAACCCCCAACCCCCAGTCTCCCTCTCCCCACCTGAACCCTAACCCCCAACCCCCAGTCTCCCTCTCCCCACCTGAACCCCTAACCCCCAACCCCCAGTCTCCCTCTCCCCGCCTGAACCCCTAACCCCCAGTCTCCCTCTCCCCACCCGAACCCCTAACCCCCAACCCCCAGTCTCCCTCTCCCCACCTGAACCCCTAACCCCCAACCCCCAGTCTCCCTCTCCCCACCTGAACCCCTAACCCCCAACCCCCAGTCTCCCTCTCCCCACCTGAACCCCTAACCCCCAACCCCCAGTCTCCCTCTCCCCACCTGAACCCCTAACCCCCAACCCCCAGTCTCCCTCTCCCCGCCCAAACCCCAACCCCCAGTCTCCCTCTCCCCGCCCGAACCCCCAACCCCCAGTCTCCCTCTCCCCGCTAACCCCAAACCCCCGCTCTCCCCGCCTGAACCCCAAACCCCCGCTCTCCCCACCCGAACCCCCAACCCCCCTAACCCCAGTCCCGCCCGAACCCCAAACCCCCAACCTCCCTCTCCCCCTAACCCCAGTCCCTCCCTCTCCCCACCCGAACCCCTAACTCCAGTCCCCCCCACCTGAATCCCAATCCCCCCCAACCTCTAACCTCTCTCTCTCCCCCTGTCCAAACAACAATACCCCCCCAGCTCTAACCTCTCTCTCCCCTCGCACAAACCCCAATTCCCCCGACCTCTAATCACCCTCTCCCCACCCAATCCCCATTCCTTAAACTCCCTCTCTCCTCCCCAGCCCCCTCCCTGACGCCCATATCCCAGTCTCGTTCCCCGAACCCCCATCTCTTGACTCTTTCCCCCTCTCCCGGAGTCCCAATCGCCTGACCCCCTAGTTAACGGGTGGGTGTGACATCATGGAGCGGGGTGGGGGGGATGACATCATAGAGCAAGGCGGGGTGACATCACGGAGTGTGAGGAGGGTGTGCTATCATGGGCGGGGGAGGGGAAGGAGGGGAGGGGGCGAGGGTGCAGATGGGGGGATGCAAATAGAGGGGGCGCAGGGAGAGGGGATACAGGGGAGGGGGAGAGGGAGCAGGGAGAGGGGATACAGGGGAGCAGGGGGAGAGGGAAGGTGGGAGGGGAGCAGGGGCTGCTATACTGGAAACTTTAAACGGCGCAGATTAGTGTCTCATTTGGGGAGGTTTGGTTCGGTTCGGGTCAGCCCCACCCTGGGCCGAGATTGTTCCCTGGGCCGTATGTTTGACGCCCTGATCCAGAGCCACCAGGGGTCGACAATAGCTGGCACACATCCCAAGATCAAACACAAAAATATTCTGTAGAGCATTCACCCATCGCTCCGCTTTATATAGCAACACACATCCTGCGAGCATCGATTGGAGATTGGCATCACCCTCCCAGTATTTGGTTACAGGACAGAGTGTGCCATCCTTCAAAGTACCACCTGTTCCACATGGGGCAATCACAGCCCCGCCACCACTCAGAAAACAGGAGCAGGAGGAGGAGGCCATTCAGCCCTTCGAGCCTGTCCCGCCATTCAATCAGATCATAGAAAGTAAGACTTGCATTTATACAACGCTTTTCACGACCACCGGATGTCCTAAAACGCTTCACAGCCAATGGAAGTACTTTTGAAGTGTGGTCACTGTTGTAATGTAGGAAACGCGGCAGCCAATTTGCGCACAGCAAGCTCCCACAAACAGCAATGTGATAATGACCAGATAATCTGGTTGATTGATTTTGGTTGAGGGATAAATATTGGCCCCAGGACACCGGGGAGAACTCCCCTGCTCTTCTTCGAAATAGTGTCCTGGGATCTTTCACGTCCATCTGAGAGGACAGACAGGACCTCGGTTTAACATCTCATCCGAAAGACGGCAGCTACAACAGTGCAACGCTCCCTCAATACTGCCCCTCCGACAGTGCAGCACTCCCTCAGTACTGCCCCTCCGACAGTGCAACGTTCCCTCAGTACTGCCCCTCCGACAGTGCAGCATTCCCTCAGTACTGCCCCTCCGACAGTGCGGCTCTCCCTCAGTACTGCCCCTCCGACAGTGCAGCGCTCCCTCAGTACTGCCCCTCCGACAGTGCAGCGCTCCCTCAGTACTGCCCCTCTGATAGTGCAGCACTCCCTCAGTACTGCCCCTCCCACAGTGCAGCGCTCCCTCAGTGCTGCCCCTCCGACAGTGCAGCGCTCCCTCAGTGCTGATCTGTATCTGAACCGTGGTTCCGTATCCCTTGATACCCTTACCCAACCAAAATCTATCAATCTCAGTCTTGAAATTTTCAGTTGACCCCCAGCATTTTTGGGGGAGAGAGTTCCAGATTTCCACTACCTTTTGTGTGAAGAAGTGCTTCCTGACATCACCCCTGAATGGCCTGGCTCTAATTTTAAGGTTATGCCCCCCATGTCATGTAATTTAAAATCTAGTTACAATGTTCTTTCTTGTACTGCAAATATGTTTTTGGCGAACTTTGGGAAACTGAGGGGGCGATTTTGCCAACCCTGAGGAGGCGGGTATGGAGGCGGGACTGCTGGGAAATGGCAGAATCTGGGGGCGGATGCCGAACCTGCCTCCAACCCGCCTCCAAGCCATCTTGCCAGGAGGCAGGTAGCCATCCCGCGCCGGGTCCCTTCTCCTTGGAGGCGGGAAGGGATTAATGCCAATTAACTGCCTGTTGACAGGTAGTTAACAGGCAGAAAATAGGATTATCCCCTTTTTGCCCTCACAAGTGCAGGCTTCCCGAAGACTCCAAAACCCACCAGCTCAACGAGGCGAGTACTGGGTCTGTGGGGGTCGGGGGGGTGCAAAAGTATGCTGTGAAGGTAAGTGATGGGTGCAAGAGTGGAGAGGTGAGTATCTGAGGTAAGTGCAAAGTGATATTAAAAGTGTACTTACATAGAAACATAGAATCATAGAAGATAGGAGCAGGAGTAGGCCATTCGGCCCCTCGAGCCTGCTCCGCCATTCAATGCGATCATGGCTGATCATCCAAATTCAGTACCCTGTCCCTGCTTTCTCCCCATATCCCTTGATCCCCTTAGCCTTAAGAAATATATCTAACTCCTTCTTGAATATATTTAATGAATTGGACTCAACTGTCTTCTGTGGTAGAGAATTCCACAGGTTCACCACTCTCTGGGTGAAGAAATTCCTCCTCATCTCAGTCCTAAATGGCTTACCCCTTATCCTTAGATTGTGACCCCTGGTTCTGGACTCCCCCACCATCGGGAACATCCTTCCTGCATCTAGTCTGTCTAGAATTTTATAAGTTTCAATGAGATCCCCTCTCATTCTTCTAAACTCTAGCGAATACAAGCCCAATCGACCCAATCTCTCTTCATACGTCATTCTTGCCATCCCAGGTATCAGTCTGGTGAATCTTCGCTGCATTCCCTCCATGGCAAGACCATCCTTCCTCAGATAAGGTGACCAAAACTGCACACAATATTCAAGGTGTGGTCTCACCAAAGCCCTGTACAACTGCAGCAAGACCTCCTTGCTCCTGTACTCGAATCCTCTCGCTATGAAGGCCAACATACCATTTGCCTTCTTAACCGCCTGCTGCACCTGCATGCTTACCTTCAGCGACTGGTGCACAAGGACACCCAGGTCTCGTTGCACTTCCCCTTTCCCAATCTATTGCCATTCAGATAATAATCTGCCTTCCTGTTTTTGCCACCAAAGTGGATAACCTCGCATTTATCCACATTATACTGCATCTGCCATGCATCTGCCCAATCACCCAACCTGTCCAAATCAAGGGAAAATAGCATGGGTTGGCCACAAATCGATGGAGATGGGACATCGACCCGCCAAGCAGCAGTCCCGCCTCCAACGCGCCCCCATTAACAAAATCGCCCGCTGAATGTCAAAGTGACATTTTTGTTCTGCTTCTAAGGATTTTGCCGCAACCTGTTACGATCACCAGTAAACCAATCACGTTGATGGAATGTTTTACCCTGAAGGAGCTAATCAAGGTGTTCTGGTGAAGGGATAATTACTAGTCCTAGCCCCTTTAGGGCTACCCCAGATCAGGCGTATTCCCCAGACGTTCACTTTCAACTAAAGTTTGAGGTAGCCGAATCCTAAAGATGCTTAATTGGGTCTAAAGGTCCGGACTATCTCTCCCTAAAGGAAAGGAACAACCTGAAAATTTTGCCGTCCTCCAGATAGCACTTTTAATAAGTTTAGCTAGACTGTAACGTTCCGGATATTATGAGGGTCCGGAAAACTCCCCCAGAATTCTGCAACTCCTCACCAAAGAGTGTACAGAAATTGAGTTTGCGAGTTTGATACAGAAGTATTATGTGAGATAATTCTAAAAATATATAAATTTATTAAAGAACTGACATGTAATTTACAGTTGGTGAGTCAATCGCAACATTAACAGTTCCAAAAACAGAAAGCTTACAATTCTATTATCAGAGAATCCTTATTCTCAAATCTTAACTTCGCTACAGTTTTACAGTTCTTAGTCTTATTCAGGATATCCACCAAAATCAAATACAGTACCTTGATCCCCGAGATACAAAGAGTTGTAGACTTACAGAGCCGCCTCTGAAGCCTGAGAATCGCTTTGCCCCTTTACAGCGAATCTACTATCTCATTTGAGAGTTCAATATTTATACCCTTTTCCAGTGGTATTCCTTTAAGGTTTTCTGCTGATGTAAGCTAATTATCTCTAGTCATTTTTCTGCTGACCCCTGCAATTCTTAGTCACCTCAGCTGGTAGCATTAAGAATCGTGTCTCTACCCTAGGTGTCCTAAGCTTACCATAAAAACGGTGTGACAGCAGGTGTTACTATTTGATGTCATTTTTTACTAAGGCCTTCTGTTGTGCTCTTGCAATTAGAACACCTTGTACAGGGTGAACTTTTGTTTCTTCCGAAAGATTCAGACTGTCAGGAGCCGTTAACCTTGTTTCAATAAGGTTATTGATTCAGTGTCAACAACTATCTTATCTCAATAGCCTGTATGCTGTTAACAATACAGCTTCTCCATTGTTAGGTTTTTAGATTTCCAAACCCAGTTTGTCATGTTTTAATAAGGCCAGAATTCTTTCATAGAATGGTGTATTTTTCTGAATAGGATATATGGCTTATTCCTTCACACTGGCTCCTAGAAGTGAAAAAATAACTTCACCGATGTTCTGTTCCACCAAACACGGCCTGCAGCCTGAGAGTAAGAGTAAGAAAGAAAGACTTGCATTTCTACAGCGCTTTCATGACCTCAGGACATCCCAAAGCGCTTTACAGCCAATGAAGTACTTTTGAAGTGTAGTCGCTGTTGTAATGTAGGAAACGCGGCAGCCAATTTGCGCACAGGCCACATTGGGGAAAATTGGCCCTGCCATTACTCACTGCAAGGCCCCGCAAACAGCAGTGAGGTGAATGTCCTCGTGCAAGAAACACAGAAACCTAGCATGCAGGTACAGCAAGCAATAAGGATGGCATGTTGGCCTTTATTGCAAGGGGGTTGGAGTACAAGAGTAAGGACGTCTTGCTACAATTGTACAGGGCCCTGGTGAGACTACACCTGGAGTACTGTGCACAGTTCTGGTCTCCTTATCTAAGGAAGGATATACTTGCCTTGGAGGCGGTGCAACAAAGGTTCACTAGATTGATTCCTGGGATGAGAGGGCTGTCCTATGATGAGAGATTGTGTAGAATGGGCCTATACTCGCTGGAGTTTAGAAGAATGAGAGGTGATCTCATTGAAACATATAAGATTCTGAAGGGGATTGACAGGGTAGATGCTGAGAGGTTGTTTCCCCTGGCTGGAGTGTCTAGAACTAGGGGGCATAGTCTCAGGATAAGGGGTCGACCATTTAAGACCGAGATGAGGAGAAATTTCTTCACTCAGAGGGTTGTGAATCTTTGGAATTCTCTGCCCCAGAGGGCTGTGAATGCTGAGTCTTTGAGTATATTCAAGGCTGAGATCGATAGATTTTTGGACTCTAGGGGAATCAAGGGATATGGAGATCAGGCGGGAAAGTGGAGTTGAGGTCAATGATCAGCCATGATCTTATTGAATGGCGGAGCAGGCTCGAGGGGCCGAATGGCCGACTCCTGCTGATATTTCTTATGTTCTTATTTCTTATGAATGACCAGGTAATCTGTTTTTGTGATGCTGGTTTAGGGATAATTATTGGTCAGGACCAATATTCCCACTAAGCTGTGCGGCCGCGTGGCTATCTGTACGGTCCCTCGCCGGCTTTTACATTGTAGATAGCGTGCATGTGCAAACATTTGAATGGGCCGGCAGTGCAGCGCTCCCTCAGTGTTGACCCTCCAACAATGCAGCGCTCCCTCAGTGTTGACCCTCCAACAGTGCAGCGCTCCCTCAGTATTGCCCCTCCGACAGTGCGGCGCTCCCTCAATGCTGACCCTCCAACAGTGCAGCGCTCCCTCAGTACTGACCCTCCGACAGTGCGGCGCTCCCTCAATGCTGACCCTCCAACAGTGCGGCGCTCCCTCAGTACTGCCCCTCCGACAGTGCAGCGCTCCCTCAGTACTGCCCCTCTGAAAGTGCGACGCTCCCTCAGTACTGCCCCTCCGACAGTGCAGCGCTCCCTCAGTACTGCCCCTCCGACAGTGCAGCACTCCCTCAATACTGCCCCTTCGACAGTGCAGCGCTCCCTCAGTACTGCCTCTCCGACAGTGCAGCACTCCCTCAATACTGCCCCTTTGACAGTGCAGCACTCCCTCAGTACTGCCCCTCCGACAGTGCGGCGCTCCCTCAGTACTGCCCCTCCGACAGTGCGGCGCTCCCTCAGTACTGCCCCTCCGACAGTGCGGCACTCCCTCAGTACTGCCCCTCCGACAGTGCGGCGCTCCCTCAGTACTGCACTGGAGTGTCAGCCTAGATATGGGCTCAAGTCTCTGGAATGAGACTTGAACCCCCGACCTTCTGACTCAGAAGCTAGAGAGTGGTATCCACTGAGCCACGGCCAACACCTGAGAAAGATACAGATCAGCAAAGCATGACCGTATATCTAGCGTCGAATCAAGTTATTGCACAACTCAAAATATAGATCATGAAAAGAAGACGATTAGCAGGACATTAGGTTCTTGACTCACTGCCCATGAACATCAATCCTAATCGTGAAGGAGGTCTGCATTTGAGCTAAAAGATGAGCGTTGATTTGCATTGGGGCTTAGAGACCAGCTCTGTCTGTTAACAACAGTCACTGCTCTCCAAGGTAAATCGTTGTATGTGAGGTGCTTTGAGATAAGAACATAAGAATTAGGAGCAAGAGTCGGCCATACAGCCCCTCGAGCCTGCTCCACCATTCAGTAAGATCGCAGCTGATCTTCGACCTCAACTCCACTTTCCCGCACGGAAGTCGTGGAAACGGAGACACTCAGGGGGAAAAATTCAGTTGGTTGCGCCTCCCGTTAGCGCCTTAAGAGGGCGCTAATGGGGCGCAAAGCATCCAGCGCCCAGGCGCTGGCGAAGTTTGCGCCGCTCGCGAAATTAACTAGACATTTTGCGGCGGCGCTAAACACTACCGCCACGATCTCCTGCGCCGGCAGATCATGACGTCAGTCGAGTGCGCAACGCCCCGGTATCGCCCCGGAGCGGATATTGAGTGGCGCCCCTGCCTTACCGCCTGACGCTAGCAACGACAGGTTGAGGGGAGCGTTCTGCAGTCATGAAGGGAAAGGGGGAGCGCTATTTAAAGGTGACCGCTTCCTGCCTTTTATTGTTAGTGCCATTTTTGAACTACGCATTCTGAGAGAGAGAGAGAGAGAGAGACTTCTGGAGAGATTCAACGTTGTGTGAAGGAGTTTTGGGTACTGAGCAGCACTTTGCAGGTTCATTTTGATTTGCCATTCCTTGTATCGATTTAGAAGAGACTGTGGGGGCTGCACTCTGAGCTCTTTGCCTGGTACTCTCCATTGTTCTTTCCAGCAGATTTGATGTGCAGGTCTCTCCAGGCCGAGATTCAAGGCTGCAATGAGCAGGATGTGGATGGAAAGCAAGATCAACCATCCCCTTTAAGAACTGGCCCGTGCCATTGTGTGTGTGTTCCATTGTTGACTGACATTACATGAGCTTCGCCAGCGCTCTGAGGTAGCGCCTCGCTCCTCGGCCTTTGCGCCTTAAGACAGGTGTGAAGCGCCTGATTTAGCGCTCCAATCACCTCCAGGGGCGATAAAAGTCAAGTTTGCAGTCGGTGGTGATAATTAGCGCCAGGCGCTAATCTTTGCGCCCGGCCGATAATTGCGCCCCAAATGGGGCGATACTGAATTTCTCCCCCTCAATGTTTTCAAGGGGAGACTGGATTGGCACTTGAGGGAAAAAAACTTGCAGGGCTAGGGGGATAGAACGGGGGAATGGGACTAACTGGATTGCTCTGCAGAGAGCCGGCACAGACTCGATGGCCGAATGGCCTCCTTCTGTGTCGTTATGACTCTATGACTATCTCCATATCCCTTGATTCCCGTAGACTTCAAAAATCTGTCGATCTCAGCCTTGAATATACTCAACGACTGAGCATCCACAGCCCTCTGTGGGAGCACCTTCACCACATCGACTGCAGCGGTTCAAGAAGGCGGCTCACCACCAATTTCTCAAGGGCAATAAATGCTGGCCTTGCCAGCGACGCCCACATCCCATGAACGAATAAAAAAAAAAGAAATTCTAGATTCTCCAGCCAGGGGGAAGCAGCCTCTCAACATCTACCCTGTCAATCCCCCTCAGAATCTTACATGTTTCAATGAGATCACCTCTTATTCTTCTAAACTGCAGAGAATATAGGGCCAATCTACTCAATAGACAAGAAGGATGTTTCTGAGAGGCTCTTTCTTGTCTAGTTCTCTTAACAGGAACTAGGAAACATGACTGGAAGGGGGTGTTGGTTGGGTGAAGTAATTTCCTGCACTTGTGCAAGGCACCTCCTGACAGCTAGAGCAATTAAAAAAAATTTTTTTTAGTTTATGGGATGTGGGCGTCGCTGGCAAGGCCAGCATTTATTGCCCATCCCTAATTGCCCTTGAGAAGGTGGTGGTGAGCCGCCTTCTTGAACCGCTGCAGTCCATGTGGTGAAGGTGCTCCTACAGTGCTGTTAGGTAGGGAGTTCCAGGAGTTTGACCCAGCGACGATGAAGGATCGGCGATATACTTCTAAGTCAGGATGGTGTGTGACTTGGAGGGGAACTTGGTGTGGTGGTGTTCCCATGCGTCTGCTGCCCTTGTCCTTCTAGGTGGAAGAGGTCGCGGGTTTGGGAGGTGCTGCCATAGAAGCTTTGGTGAGTTGCTGCAGTGCATCTTGTAGATGGTACACACTGCAGCCACGGTACGCCGGTGGTGGAGGGAGTGAATGTTTAAGGTTGTGGATGGGGTGCCAATCAAGCGGGCTGCTTTGTCCTGGATGGTGTCGAGCTTCTTGAGTGTTGTTGGAGCTGCATGACTGTTGTCAGTAATCCCTACAAAAATGGCCGTGAGCTGGGGCGTCCCACTTGCTGATTGAGGAGAACAATTTGCTTTGAGTTTTTTGTGTGTAGTTTGCACAAGAATTGCAAATGTATATAAAGTTCGTCTAGCAGTGCCGATGTTCCTATTTTCCAGCGTGACTTACATTGTGGCCCAAGTTACATTGTTATGTTGCAAACAGCTTCGGAATATTAAGTCAGTAGTTTCCCAATGGTGACTGTGTCCGTCTAACCGTTTAATTATTAGGCTTAAAATATCTACTTACTTTGCTTAATAAACTCCTCGCTAGTATCACTTCACTGATGGGCATATTTAACTGCCAGGAAATGTCTTCCAGGAGCTGTCATCTCAAGCTTTTCCTCTCTGGCGATATCATAGACTTGTGCTTTCAGTGTGATGGATCGACCAGTGCAGCAACAACAATAACCTGCATTTATACAGCGCCTTTAACGTAGTAAAACGTCCCAGGGCGCTTCACAGCAGCGGAATCAAACAAAATTTGTCACCGAGCCACCTAAGGAGATATTAGGACAGGTGACCAAAAGCTTGGTCAAAGAGGCAGGTTTTAAGGAGTGTCTATAAAGAGGAGGGATGGGTGGAGAGGTTTAGGGAGGGAATTCCAGAGTTTAGGGCCTTGGCAGCTGAAGGCACGGCCACCAATGGTGGAGCGATGGAAATTGGGGATGGGCAAGAGGCCAGAATTGGAGGAGCGCAGAGTAGGACTGGAGGAGGTTACAGGGCAGCTTGTGACCTGCCAGCTATCTTGATGTTCTGGATGTCCATTGCCAGATACAAGCATTATTTATCACCAACTGTTTAATCCAGCTGCTTACGTAAGAGGCATGTCCAACGTGTGACTGATTCACCTTCCACAGTGAAGCTCCAGATTTTGATTGGGAAACTGGTAAACACGGTGATGAGCTTTTATATTACAGCACAGAAACAGGCCATTCGGCCCAACTGGTATATGCTTGTGTTTATGCTCCACACGAGTCTCCTCCCACTCTAATAACCTCTTCCCACAATGCCCCATCCCTCTATTCCCTTCTCCCTCATGTATTTGAAATTCTCTTCCTTGTGTTCAAATCCCTCCATGGCCTCGCCCCTCCCTATCTCTGCAACCTCCTCCAGTCCTACAACCCTCCGAGATCTCTGTGCTCCTTCAATTCAGGCCTCTTGCGCATCCCCGATTTCCAGCGCTCCACCATTGGCGGCCGTGCCTTCAGCTGCCTGGGCCCTAAACTCTGGAATTCCCTCCCTAAACCTCTCCGTCTCTCTTTCCTACTTAAAGATGCTCCTTAAAACCTACCTCTTTGACCAAGCTTTTGGTCATTTTTAAAAATTCGTTCCTGGGATGTGGGCGTCGCTGGCAAGGCCGGCATTTATTGCCCATCCCTAGTTGCCCTTGAGAAGGTGGTGGTGAGCCGCCGCCTTGAACCGCTGCAGTCCGTGTGGTGAAGGTGCTCCCATAGTGCTGTTAGGGAGGGAGTTCCAGGATTTTGACCCAGCGACGATGAAGGAACAGCCGATATATTTACAAGTCAGGATGGTGTGTGACTTGGAGGGAAGCTTGGAGGTGGTGGTGTTCCCATGCGCCTGCTGCCCTTGTCCTTCTAGGTGGTAGAGGTCGTGAATTTGGGAGGTGCTGCCGAAAAAACCTTGGCGAGTTGCTGCAGTGCATCTTGTAGATGGTACACACTGCAGCCACGGTGCGTTGGTGGTGGAGGGAGTGAATGTTTAAGGTGGTGGATGAGGTGCCAATCAAACGGGCTGCTTTGTCCTGGATGGTGTCGAGCTTCTTGAGCGTTGTTGGAGTTGCACTCATCCAGGCAAGTGGAGAGTATTCCAGCACACTCCTGACTTGTGCCTTGTAGATGGTGGAAAGGCTTTGGGGAGTCAGGAGTTGAGACACTTGCTGCAAAATGCCAAGCCTCTGACCTGCTCTTGTAGCCACAGTATTTATGTGGCTGGTCTAGTCAAGCTTCTGGTCAATGGTGACGCCCAGGATTTTGATCTTGGGGGATTCAGCGATGGTAATGCCATTGAATGTCAAGGGGAGGTGGTTAGACGCTCTCTGCCCTAATGGCCTAGAAATTCGCGTGTCTGGCTTGCCGCGGGGGTAAGGATCGCGCGCGCTCTTACCCACCGCGCCTGCCGTTGTGTTTCGGGCCCACAGGAACTTCGGGTCCCGGGCCTCTCCCAAGAGCCGGCACGCAGTGCTTGCGTGTCCCAGGGGCGCAGTTAGTGCGATGCGACCCCTGGGATCACGTGGGCCATGGAGAGCCAATGGCAGCAGACTGTCCTTTCATTCATAGATTTGATCTGTGAATTGAAATCAGCCCCAAAAGAACAGCTAAACCTCAAATAAATTAAAAAAAAAAACCCATCACATTAATAAAATAACTATAGTTAAATAAATTAACCACTTTAAACAAAAATTTTAATTTTTGAAAAAATTAAAATACTTTTTAAAAGTTATAAAAATAAACTTACCTTTCTTTAAAGTCTCTAAAAAAGATAAACCTGTTGAAAAAAATTTAAAATTATACTTAATTAACTACTTACCTTGTTCAAAAGGGGTCTTACGCCTCCTTTTTACTAGCGTAGAATCTTCAATACTTACCCTCGCGTTGAAACCTGAAAAAAAACCTAAGTGTGCTGCGTGCGCGCAGCCTCTAGTGCACACGTGGTTCACCTAGGAACCGCCCCCTTCGCCATACCGGAAGTGCCGGTTTCCCGCGCATGCACAGTGCATGCAGGAAACCGGCACTTCGGGACCGAATACGGGTGAGTACACAGTCCGTACTCACCCGAGAACGGCCGAATTTTTGGGCCATTATCTCCTTATGTGGCTCGGTGTCAATTTTTTTTTAATAGCGCACCTGTGAAGCGCCTTGGGACATTTTATTATGTTAAAGGTGATATATAAATGCAAGTTGTTGTTGTTGTTGTATACATCAAGCCATTAAATACAGAGAAGTGTGAGGTGATGCATTTTGGCAGAAGGAACAGGGAGAGGCAATATACACTTAATGGCACAGTTTTAAAGAGTGTGCAGGGACAGAGGGACCTGGGAGTTAATGTGCATAGGTCCCTGAAGGTGGCAGGACATATTGAGAGAGTGGTTAGCAAAGCATATGGGATCTTGAGCTTCATAAATAGAGGTATTGAGTACGAAAGTAGAGACATTATGCTGAACCTTTATAAAGCGCTGGTTAGGCCACAGCTGGAGTATTGCGTCCAGTGCTGGTCACCACACTTTAGGAAGGATGTGAAGGCACTTGAGAGGGTGCAGAGGAGATTTACCAGAATGGTTCCGGGGATGGGGGATCTTAGCTACAAGGACAGGTTGGAGAAGCTGGATTTGTTTTCATTAGAGCAAAGGAGGTTGAGGAGTGATTTGATAGAGGTGTACAAGATTATGACGGGTTTGGATAGGCTAGACGGGGAAAGGCTGTTCCCACTAGTTGATGGTACAAGGACTAGGGGACACAGATTTAAGGTTTTGGGCAAGAGATACAGGGGGGATGTGAGGAAAAACTTTTTTACGCAGCGAGTGATGATGACCTGGAACTCGCTGCCGACAGATATGGTGGAAGCGGAGACACTCAATGTTTTCCAGGGGAGACTGGATAGGCACTTGAGGGAAATAAACTTGCAGGGTTACGGGGATAGAGCGGGGGAATGGGACTGACTGGATTGCTCTACAGAGAGCCGGCACGGACTCGATGGGCCGAATGGCCGCCTCCTGTGCTGTTATGACTCTATGACATCAGTGCTCTCTGTTTCAACCACTCCAAGTGGCAGCAAGTTCCACATTCTCACCACCCTCGGTTTGAAGAAATTCCTTCTGAATTCTTTACTCTATGTGACAGAGGCATGGATGAGGGTTTTAACAGTGGGAGGAGGGAGGTAGGAACATACGCAGCCAATAGCAGGCTGACCTGCCGATGTTATATTGACTTCTACAGCCTTGGTATGCAGTTTGTTGCTTCTGAATGATGTGTCTCCATGAGTGTCAGGTCAAAAAATAAATTTCACTTTAGCCAGAGATTTGGCAAACAGGCCCAGTTCCTGGAATGATCGAGAAGCAGGATTCTCCCAAACAGGCCCAGTTCCTGGAATGATCGAGAAGCAGGATTCTCCCAAACAGCCCAGTCCTGGAATGATCGAGAAGCAGGATTCTCCCAAATAGGCCCAGTTCCTGGAATGATCGAGAAGCAGGATTCTCCCAAAAGTTTGCTGCAACAGACATTGCTGCAATCTCACAATGAGGCCGACACTGTAGGACAACCTCTCACCTCACGGGTCTCGATATTTCTCCCTTGGCTTTCGCACAAATGCTGTAAGTGTCGGCCGTGGCTCAGTGGGCAGCACTCTCTCTCGCCTCTGAATGAGAAGGTTGTGGGGTCAAGTCCCACTCTAGAGACTTGAGCACAAAAATCCAGGCTGACACTCCCCAGTGCAGTACTGAGCGAGTGCACTAAAACAGATGATCTGGTCATTATCACATTGCTGTTTGTGGGAGCTTGCTGTGCGCAAATTGGCTGCCGTGTTTCCGACATTACAACAGTGACTACACTTCAAAAAGTACTTTATTGGCTGTAAAGCGCTTTGGGACGCCCTGCGTCCGTGAAAGGCGCTATAGAAATGCAAGTCTTTCTATCTTTGTCTGTGTTTGCCGGTGTTTCTGCTCCACACGAGTCTCCTCCCACCCCTCTTCATCTCACCCCATCAGCATATCCTTCTATTCCTTTTCTCCCTCATGTGTTTATCTCGCTTCCCCTTAAATGCATCTGTGCTATTCGCCTCAACCACTTCCTGTGGGAGCGAGTTCCACATTCTCACCACTCTCTGGGTAAAGAAGTTTATCCTGAATTCCTTACTGGATTTATTAGTGACTATCTTATATTTATGACCCCTAGTTCTGGTCTCCCCCAACAAGTGGAAATATCTTCTCTACATCTACCCCATCAAACCCCTTCATAATCTTTATGACCTCTATAAGGTCACGCCTCAGTCTTCTCTTTTGTAGCCATGATGTGGAGATGCTGGTGTTGGACTGGGGTGGACAAAAGTGAGAAGTCGCACAACACCAGGTTATAGTCCAACAGCTTTATTTGAAATCACAAGCTGTTGGACTATAACCTGGTGTTGTGCGACTTCTCACTTTTCTCTTTGGTAGAGAAAGGAGCACCAGCCTGTTCAGTCTTCCCTGATAGATATAACCTCTCAGTTCTGGTATCATCCTTGTAAATCTTTCTTTGCACCTTCTCCAGTGCCTCGATATCCTTTTTATAATATGGTGACCTAAACTGTGCACAATAATCTAAATGTGGTCTAACCAAGGCATATGAAGACCAGAACTGTGCACAGTGCTCCAAGTGTGGTCTAACCAAGGTATATGGAGACCAGAACTGTGCACAATGCTCCAAGTGTGGTCTAACCAAGGTTTGATACAAGCTTAATATAAACTAGGCTGCGGCCACAGTTGGAAGAGGACCATCATGAGTCCAAGCAGAGAAACGTAGCAGTCTTCACACAACGGGCAGAGTGAGTGAGGCCACAGAGAGCGAGAGACAAAACAGAGGAGGAAACAGCGAGAGAGACACATCTGTAAGTTAACGAGCAAAGAGAAACAAGCAACAACTGGAAAGAAAATAACGTGCACGGAATATGAAAGAGAGCGAGTGTCCTGATTGACAATAAATGGAAGCAATCGCAACAATACTTGCTGGCAGTGAGTAAAACAGACCAGAAGGGGGGATGTATTAAAAGGTAAATATTGAGCCAAAATAGTGACTTAATTCTGCCACTTTATAAATTATTGGTGCGACTGCACTTCGAATACTGTGTACAGTTCTGGTCACCAGAGTTCAAAAAGGATATTGCAACTATTGAAAGGATACTTTTGAATTCTCTACCCCAGAGGGCTGTGGAGGCTCAGTCGTTGAGTATATTCAAGGCTGAGATCGATAGATTTTTGATATTTAAGGGAATCAAGGGATGTGGGGATAGTGCAGGAAAGTGGAGTTGAGGTCGAAGATCAGCCATGATCTATTGAATGGCGGAGCAGGCTCGAGGGGTTGTATGGGCCTACTCCTGCTCCTATTTCTTGTGTTCTTATGATGCAGAAGAGAGAAACCAGAATGATGGAGGGATTGGATTATGAGGAGCGATTGTGTAAATTGGGCCTGTTCTCACTGGAAAGGAGAAGGTTGAGAGGTGATGATTGCTGCTTTTAGGATTGAGAAGGGACTGGATAATGTCGACCATGATGAGCAACTTCACCGTGTCCAGAACAGTAGAACCAGAGGACACGGCCTGCACTTGAAGGGGGGGGGAAAGTCAAAACTAACCTGCGGAAACAATATTTCAGTGAGCGAGTGGTCAATCTATGGAACGGGCTCCCTGGGGAGACGGTAGAAGCAGTTACTGTCGATTCATTCAAATGCAATATGAGATAGACTTCTTTCAGAAAGTTATATTTCGGCACACAGTATACGAGTAATTGGAGACACGGCGTGAGGTGAGTGCAGCGAGCTCGGGAGGAACAGGTGACTTTGGACCTCTGGTTCCCAAAGCTCTCCACCACTGGGGTTTTCCTCGCCTCATGTCTGGGTCTGTTGTAGACTCACTGATAGAGATTGATCGCTGTGATTGGTCAACAACTCCATTATCATTGGATCATGGGACTCCCAGGATGGTAGAAGGTGAAGTAGATGGACCCTGGTCTTTTTATCATCTCGCAATTCCGACGTTCCTGTGTTTAATAATCTAGGCGGGACACCATATAATGTACATTTATGAGCGAGAGCTGTTCCAGACACAAAACAAGTCCCTCACCAAGTTACCAAAATAGTATAGCACAGTCATTTCAATTTTGCAGAACAAGATTGACAGATTCCCCCGCACGAACCCGATGTGCTGTTTTAAGTTTCTGTTTGTTTGAAAAAAAATGATGAACTTTTGTTTCAAATCAAACTTACAATCAAATTTTTTTCTTGCGATGCAGAAACAGGAAACATATGTGTGGCCATTATCTCAGGAGATCCTTGTCCAATTACGTCAACAGTCACTCGGTATCCACACTGGACTGTGCATAGACCATGGCAGCTCGGGACTGCACACTCCTCTCCTAGGTAAGATCGCAAGAACTTGTATTTATACGCCGCCTTTCACGACCTCCGGACATCCAAAAGCGCTTTACAACCAATTGAGTACATTTGAAGTGTAGCCACTGTTGTAATGTAGGAAACGCAGTAGTCAATTTGTGCACAGCAAGATCCCACAAACAGCAATGTGATTGGTCGAGAGATAAATATTGGCCCAGGACACTGGGGAGAACTCCCCTGCTCTTCTTCGATTTTTACATCCACCTGAGAGGGCAGACGGGGCCTCAGTTTAACATCTCATCCAAAAGGCGGCCCTTCTGACAGTGCAGCGCTCCCTCAGTACTGACCCTCCAACAGTGCAGATCTCCCTTAGTACTGTCCCTCCAACAGTGCAGATCTCCCTCAGTACTGCCCCTCTGACAGTGCAGCACTCCCTCAGTACTGCCCCTCCGACAGTGCAGCGCTCCCTCAGTACTGTCCCTCCGACAGTGCGGCACTCCCTCAGTACTGCCCCTCTGACAGTGCAGCGCTCCCTCAGTACTGCCCCTCTGACATTGCAGCACTCCCTCAGTACTGTCCCTCCGACAGTGCGGCGCTTCCTCAGTACTGCCCCTCCGACAGTGCGGCGCTCCCTCAGTACTGTCCCTCCAACAGTGCGGCGCTCCCTCAGTACTGTCCCTCCAACAGTGCGGCGCTCCCTCAGTACTGTCCCTCCGACAGTGCAGCACTCCCTCAGTACTGTCCCTCCAACAGTGCGGCGCTCCCTCAGTACTGTCCCTCCGACAGTGCAGCACTCCCTCAGTACTGTCCCTCCAACAGTGCGGCGCTCCGTCAGTACTGCCCCTCCGACAGTGCGGCGCTCCCTCAGTATTGTCCCTCCGACAGTGCAGCACTCCCTCAGTACTGTCCCTCCAACAGTGCGGCGCTCCGTCAGTACTGCCCCTCCGACAGTGCGGCGCTCCCTCAGTATTGTCCCTCCAACAGTGCGGCGCTCCCTCAGTACTGCCCCTCTGACAGTGCAGCGCTCCCTCAGTACTGCCCCTCCGACAGTGCAGCACGCCCTCAGTACTGCCCCTCCGACAGTGCAGTGCTCCCTCAGTACTGCCCCTCCGACAGTGCAGCGCTCCCTCAGTACTGCCCCTCCGACAGTGCAGCGCTCCCTCAGTACTGCCCCTCTGACAGTGCAGCGCTCCCTCAGTACTGCCCCTCCGACAGTGCAGCGCTCCCTCAGTACTGCCTCTCTGACAGTGCAGCACTCCCTCAGTACTGCCCCTCCGACAGTGCAGCGCTCCCTCAGTACTGTCCCCTCCGACAGTGCAGCGCTCCCTCAGTACTGCACTGTGAGTGTCAGCTTGGATATTTATGCTCAAGTCTCTGGAGTGGGACTATGAACACACAATCTTCTGACTCAGAGGCAGGAGTGCTACCCACTAAGCCACGGCTGAATGGGCCGAATGGCCTTGCTCGTCCATATTATTCCTGTGGTTTTGCAGTTATCCTTAATCAGAGAACAAATTCAGACACAGGTGCCCATAGGAAGATGATCAGATCCACAAGCCGTGTATTGTTGTCCTTTTGCTCGCTATCTCCACACATTTACTACCGATAGAGATACCACCTGCCCAGAGCACAGGATTTATTACTGTTGTGCTGTGATGTCACAGATGCCCTTAATCTCGAACATTCCTGGAGCCGCCAACCATTTGGAAGCCAGAAGCATTTCAGACCATTGTCACTGGGTCATAGTCAAGCGGAAGGAGAGAAACTTTCACCTTCAAAGGGGCCCTTGACTGAAGAGAGAGACACAAAGACCACAAGCGGGTGAGGCCAAAATTACTTTTTAATCGCAGCTTATCCGAATCAGAACGAGCCGTGCTGGACAGTGAAATACGCGGCCAGTCGGAGCGCTGCAGTGACGCCAAACCTTCCAGCGCCGTGCACGTGTCAGTGAAGCCGCTGAACCTGGGCTATGCAAGAGGGCAAATGGGGAAAGGTGGCGCCTGCCTTCACCAGAAGGTCGTGGGTTCACAGAATCACAGAATCCCCACAGTGCAGATAGAGGCCATTTCGGCCCATTGAGCCTGCACCGACACATATCCCACCCTATCCTCGTAACCCCACGTATTTAATCCCCCTAACACTAAGGGTCAATTTATCATAGCCAAATCAACCTATGTTGGACTGTGGGAGGAAACCGGAGCACCCGGAGGAAACCCACGCAGACACGGGGAGAATGTGCAAACTCCACACAGACAGTCACCCGAGGCCGGATTCGAACCCGGGTCCCTGGCGCTGTGAGGCAACAGTGCTAACCACTATGCCACCGTGTTGCCCTATCCTGGGTTCAATCCTGGGTCTCTGGTGTCCCGATTCCTGATTGTTGTTGCTAATCCAGTGATTCGTGCGTGGGAATGTTGGAGGAGGATAGGAACAGCATCGGCTCCGATTTCCTCCGTACTTAAAGAAACCCAAGCTCACACATTAAGAATGGCCACTTGGGTGGGCTGCTGGTGACCAGATTATCTGATTTTAGGGATGTTGGTTGAAGGAGAAATTTTGACCAGGACGCTGGGTGAACTCCCCTGCTCTTCTTCGAAATAGTGGCCATGGGATCCTTTAGCTCCATCTGAGAGGGCAGACGGGGACTTCATTTAACGTCTCACCCGAAAGACTGCACCTCCGACAGTGCAGCACTCCCTCAGTACTGCCCCTCCAACAGTGCAGCGCTCCCTCAGTACTGCCCCTCCGACAGTGCAGCACTCCCTCAGTACTGTCCCTCCAACAGTGCGACGCTCCCTCAGTACTGCCCCTCCAACAATGCGGCGCTCCCTCAGTACTGCCCCTCCGACAGTGCGGCGCTCCCTCAGTACTGCCCCTCCGACAGTGCGGCGCTCCCTCAGTACTGCCCCTCTGACAGTGCTGCACTCCCTCAGTACTGCCCCTCTGACAGTGCAGCACTCCCTCAGTACTGCCCTCCGACAGTGCAGCGCTCCCTCAGTACTGCCCTCCGACAGTGCAGCACGGCGCTCCCTCAGTACTGCCCCTCCGACAGTGCGGCGCTCCCTCAGTACTGCCCCTCCGACAGTGCAGCGCTCCCTCAGTACTGCCCCTCCGACAGTGCAGCACTCCCTCAGTACTGACCCTCTGACAGTGCAGCGCTCCCTCAGTACTGCCCTTCAGACAGTGCAGCACTCCCTCAGTACTGCCCCTCCGACAGTGCAGTGCTCCCTCAGTACTGCCCCTCCGACAGTGCAGCACTCCCTCAGTACTGCCCCTCCGACAGTGCAGCACTCCCTCAGTACAGCCCCTCCGACAGTGCAGCACTCCCTCAGTACAGCCCCTCCGACAGTGCAG
This sequence comes from Squalus acanthias, assembly GCA_030390025.1. Classification (NCBI taxonomy): domain Eukaryota; kingdom Metazoa; phylum Chordata; class Chondrichthyes; order Squaliformes; family Squalidae; genus Squalus; species Squalus acanthias. The sequence goes on along the minus strand of CM059434.1, from coordinate 3,168,754 downwards.
CACTCCCTCAGTACTGCCCCTCCGACAGTGCAGCACTCCCTCAGTACTGCCCCTCCGACAGTGCAGCGCTCCCTCAGTACTGCACCTCCGACAGTGCGGCGCTCCCTCAGTACTGCCCCTCCGACAGTGCAGCACTCCCTCAGTACTGCACCTCCGACAGTGCGGCACTCCCTCGGTACTGCCCCTCCGACAGTGCAGCGCTCCCTCAGTACTGCCCCTCTGACAGTGCAGCACTCCCTCAGTACTGCCCATCTGACAGTGCAGCACTCCCTCAGTACTGCCCCTCTGACAGTGCAGCGCTCCCTCAGTACTGCCCCTCCGACAGTGCAGCGCTCCCTTCAGTGCTACCCACTGAGCCACGGCTGTACAGCGTACTAACAAGATTGAAGCCTAATAAAGGAGGCTGATTACTACAAAGTGAATAAATTATCTTTCTTTTTGGAACTCGTAGGTGTCGCTCTCAAATTTGTTATTTATTTTGTACTTTATTTTAATGTAAGGAACAACTCGGGGAGTGGTCCGTCGCAGGAGGTCGTTGGGGATCGCCGAGTGAGCCCAGGGACTGACGCAGAGCCTCCAGCTCCCGCAGTAAGTCGGCACTTTCCTCATCTACTCCTCAAAAGTGCAGACGAACACCAGGGCAACTTGATCTAAATTCAGAATCTTTCAAATACTTCATCCTTGTTTGGAATATGGCCCCTGCGACCATCAGTTCCTGGAGGCTACATCTGAATTCCACAGGGACGGGAGCAACTCCTTTAATCTGCTGATCTTTATCCGACAGCATACTTTGGCTTGGTCATCACCCACTGATCTTCATCACTGCCTTTTACACTAACAACCCAAACAAAGCCAAATACTTTAATGACACAATAGTATGTCGAAGCATCGTTAGAATCTCAGAATCAAACAGCACAGGAGGAGGCCATTCGGCCCATGGTGCCTGTGCCGGCTCTGTGAAAGAGCTCACCAATTAGTCCCACTCCCCCCCGCTCTTTCCCCATAGCCCTGCAAATTTCTCCTTTTCAAGTGTTTATCCGATTCTCTTTTGGAAGTTTATTATTGAATCTGCTTCCACCGCCCTTTCAGGCAGCGCATTCCAGATCATAACAAATGGCTGCGTGAAAAAAAACATTCTCCTCATCTCCCTTCTGGTTCTTTTGCCAATGATTTTAAATCTAGATGGATTTTCTGCAGGCTCTTTATTGTGTGAAGTAGGAGGCTGGATAGGCAATGCCTGCAAAGCCTCCCATTGGCCTGAAGTTGGTGAACTCACTTCTCCTGTAATCTACTGATTAACAAAGTACAATCTCCATTCGTTTGCAATCTAGAATTCAGCTGGGCTGGTGAGGAAGGGTATAGAATCATAGAATGGTTACAGCACAGAAGGAGGCCATTCGGCCCATCGACCCCGTGCCTGTAAGAGCACTTCAGCTAGTCCCACTCGCCCGCCCTTTCCCCGTAGCCCTGCAAATTTCTTTCCTTCAGGTACTTATCCAACTCTCTTTTGAAAGCCACGATTGAATCTGCCTCCACCACCCTTTCAGGCAGCGCATTTCAGATCATAACCACTCGCTGAGTAAAAATGTTTTTCCTCATGTCGCCTTTGGTTCTTCTGTCAATCACCTTAAATCTGTGTCCTCTGGTTCTCGACCCTTCCGCCATTGGAAACAGTTTCTCTTTATTTACTCTATCTAAACCCTTCATGATTTTGAACACCTCTATCAAATCTCCTCTTAACCTTCTCTGCTCTAAGGAAAACAACCCCAGCTTCTCCAGTCTATCAACGTAACTGAAGTCCCTCATCCCTGGAATCATTCTTGTAAAACTGTGACACACAAGCATGAAAGGATGGGTTGACGACATAACCTTGTTTATGGTCCGTGTGCCAAATTTGCTGCTCCCGTGCCCAGTTATTGGATTGGATATCCTGTTGCTCGGCGGATAATTATTGTTCCTTTCCTGGGGCTAAACGAGTTTTATAGGCCCTGGAAGAGGATGCTTTATAGATGTGTTCTACGAAGAGCAACAGGTCCATGGGATACCAAGGAATGGGGCACCACTATTTGATTCTCATGTGGATTGATTTTTTTTCCCATCTTTCCAACGTTGCAACTCGTCATTCCCTGAGTGAAGAGGCAAGCAGGAGATTTGCTTGTCTGCGCTCCTCCGATTCTGGCCTCTTGCCCATCCCTCGATTTCATCGCTCCACCATTGGCGGCCGTGCCTTCAGCTGCCTGGGCCCCGAGGCTCTGGAATTCCCTCCCTAAACCGCTCCGCCTCTCTACTTCTCTCTCCTACTTTAAGACGCTCCTTAAAACCTACCTCTTTGACCAAGCTTTTGGTCACCTGTACCTAATATCTCCTCATGTGGCTCGGTGTCAAATGTTGTCTGATAATCGCTCCTGTGAAGCGCCTTGAGACGTTTTACTACGTTAAAGGCGCTATATAAATGCAAATTGTTCTTGTTGTGTTGTTGTTGTGTAAAGTTCTGGGCACCACACCGTAGAAAGGATATACTGGCCTTGGAAGGAGTGCAACACAGATTCACCAGAATGTTACCAGGGCTCCAAGGGTTAGATTATGAGGAGAGATTACATAAACTAGGCTTGTAGTCCCTGGAATATAGAAGATTGAGGGCTGATTTGATTGAGGTTTTTAGGATTTTGAAAGGAATTGATGGGGTAGATGGAGAGAAACTTTTTCTGCTGGTGGGGGAGTCTAGGACAAGGGGACATGATCTTAAAATCAGAGCCAAGCCATTCAGGAGAGAGGTTAGGAAACCCTTCTTCACACAAAGGCTGGTAGAAGTGTGGAACTCTCTTCCTCAGAAAGCAGTAGATGATAGCTCAGTTACTAATTTAAATCTGAAGTTGATAGATTTTTGCTAGTCAAGGGTATAGAAGGATATGGAGCCAAGGAAGGTGGATGGAGTTAAGATACAGGTCAGCCATGATCTAACTGAATGGCGGAACAGGCTCAAGGAGCTGAATGGCCTCCTTCTGCTCCTATGTTCTGTGGAAGTATACCTGGCCTGGCTCTGGATGTCACTCCCTATGTCTTCCTCTCTCTCTCTCTCTCTCTCTCTCTGGTTTGTGCTCTTCACCTCCTTTCTGACCACATGGTTGGAACATAAACCTTGCAGAACGGGGAACAACAGGAGGAGGCCATTCAACCCCTCGATCCTGCTCCGCCATTCAATGAAATCATGGCTGATCTGTATCTTAACTCCATCTCCCCGCCTTGGTTCCGTAACCCTTAATACCCTTACCCAACAAAATCTATCCATCTCAGTTTTGACATTTTCAATTGACCCCCAGCATCAACAGCTTTTTGGGGGAGAGAGTTCCAGATTTCCACTAGCCTTTGTGTGAAGAAGTGCTTCCTGACATCACCCCTGAACGGCCTGGCTCTAATTTTAAGGTTATACCCCCTTGTTCTGGACTCCCCCCACCAGAGGAAATAGTTTCTCTCTATCTACCCTATCGAATCCTTTAATCATCTTAAACACTCGATTAGATCACCCCTTAATCCTCTATTGTTGCAGGAAGGGGCTAATCGACAAACGGAACAATGCGGTACATGGGACTTGCTAGATAATAAAAGACCAAGGTCCATCTAGTTCGTCTTCTACCATCCTGGTAGTCACATGATACAGCAATAATGGAGTTGTTGACAAGGCAGAATTCTGAAAATGACTGAGTAACCAAAAAGGGAACTAGAAAATAAGGGATTCTTAGAAATCGCATTTCCATTGTGTTTATTTTAATTGAACATGAGGTCTGGAGTCTGTCTTCAGTCAGGGTGCCTGAGTGTTCAAACAACGCGCTTTAACCTGGGTTTGACAGGCCTTCCCTCTTGTATACACACAGCTATCAGAAGACCAAGATTGGGCCGAGCTTCCCTCTCTGCGAGCGTTGCTCAGCCGTTTCGCTTTGCCAGGGCTCGACCCCTCTTGCCGTTCCGTTGGCTCTCTGACTCGCAGTCCGCATTGTATCGTACCCCCCGCCATGCCCACCCTGCCCGAGGAGGAGGAAGGCGCCGAGGACCAGGACAGAATGCAGAGTTCTTCATTGAGTGTAAGAAACGACTTGCTGCAGAGTTGCACCTGTGTTTTTTCAATGTCCAAGGTCGGTATTTTCTTCTAAGCCAGCTTCCTGCGTCGTCTGTCTCCCAGCTTGAATATATCACATAAGACAGCTGCTAATTATCTGGATAGGCAATGGGCTGAGATTAGAAGGATAAGTACAGAGCGATAAAGGGTGGCGTGGGTGGGATTGGGCAGTGATTTTAACTCCCGGGTGGAAAAGTGGCCTAGCGAGTGGCCAGCTGTCAAGGAGTTTAACATGCCAATTGCCCACCACCCAATCAAAGTGGGCAACAAGTGGCGGAAAGTCCAGCCCAAGGTAAGTGCGGAGACGGCGATGAAGTATTTTTTGAAGCGTAGTCACTGTTGTAATGTAGGAAACGCGGCAGCCGATTTGCGCACAGCAAGCTCCCACAAACAGCAATGTGATAATGACCAGATAATCTGTTATAGATGTTGATTGAGGGATAAATATTGGCCTCAGGACACCGGGGAGAACTCCCCCCTGCTCTTCTTCAAAATAGTGGCCGTGGGATCTTTTACATCCACCTGAGAGAGCAGACGGGGCCTCGGTTTAACGTCTCATCCAAAAGACGGCACCTCGGACAGTGCAGCACCCCCTTAGTACTGCACTGGAGTGTCTAGATTATGGGCTCAAGTCTCTGGAGTGGGACTTAAACCCATGACCTTGTGACTGAGAGGTGAGCATGCTACCACTGAGCCAAGACTGACCTATCTGATCAGTTTGTTTCAACGTTCAGCAAAACCACATCTAAACTGCGCACTTGCTTTGGCAATGTGCAGTCCGATTACAGCACTTATTACTCATCAACCAAGCAGTCCCTACCTTAGCCCAATGGACACAGGAATGCATTGAGCGACTCTTTGAAAGAAAGGCGCCCAATATGTGCTGACCTTAACAGCCAGTTAAGGCTGTTAACTCTCCACTTGCCTGGATGAGTGCAGCTCCAACAACACTCAAGAAGCTCGACACCATCCAGGACAAAGCAGCCCGCTTTGATCGGCACCCCATCCACCACCTTAAACATTCACTCCCTCCACCACCGGCGTACCGTGGCTGCAGTGTGTACCATCCACAAGATGCACTGCAGCAACTCGCCAAGGCTTCTTCGGCAGCACCTCCCAAACCCGCAACCTCTTCCACCTAGAAGGACAAGGGCAGCAGGTGCATGGGAACACCACCACCTCCAAGTCCCCTCCAAGTCACACACCATCCTGACTTGGAAATATATTGGCCGATCTATCATCGTCGTTGGATTAAAATCCTGGAACTCCCTCCCTAACAGCACTGGGGGGGTACCTTCACCACACGGACTGCAACGGTTCAAGAAGGTGGCTCACCACCACCTTCTCAAGGACAATTAGGGATGGGCAATAAATGCCGGCCTTGCCAGCGACGCCCACATCCCAAGAATGAATAAATTTAACAAAAAGCCAGATGAAGGACATTACCAGAATAAGAGCAGAGTTAGAGCAGTCAGGGTCCGTTTACACCAGAATTTTCCAGCATTACTGCTCGCAGGCTTCCTGGGTCTTGGGTAAATATGTCAATCAAGCATGACTGTCAGGAAACTGAGCTAAGAATGTTGTGCAGATAGTCTTCTCAACTTTCTAGACTGTTATCAGTGAATGAGGATCAACATTGTGTGTGGCAGTTCTTAAAGGAGAGTTTGGTGAATGAGTACATACTCAGTGTAAAGCATTGCTGTTTATCTTGTTGTATGCCCCACATCAGCGTGTCTTAAATCATTCTGACCCTTTTATAGATAACCCCTGGTGAAGAGGCATCCACAATTCCTTCCTTTCAAAGAAAGACCTTTCATTTATACAGCACCTTTCACAACCTCAGGACGTCCCAAAGCGCTTTACAGCCAATGAAGTACTTTTTGAAGTGTAGTCACTGTTGTAATGTAGGAAATGCGGCAGCCAATTTGCGCACAGCAAGCTCCCACAAACAGCAATGTGATAATGACCAGAAGGTAAGAGCCCGTGGGATCCAGGGCAATTTGACACATTGGATCCAAAATTGGCTTAGTGGCAGGAGGCAGAGGGTGATGGTCGAAGGTTGTTTTTGTGACTGGAAGCCTGTGTCCAGTGGTGTACCGCAGGGATTGGTGCTGGGCCCCTTGCTGTTTGTAATGAATGTAGGAGGTATGATCAGTGACATGAATCTTGTCATTCATGTATGAAGTAATACTGGGTGGCCTGCTGGTGGCGCTGTCCAGGGGGAGTATAAATACTCGGGCATGGGCCCAGCTTGCTTAGGACATTCCTCAACAGGAACTAGTGAAGGACACAACTAGATCTCCATGTTGAAAAACAGTTGATTAAAGCTTTGTTTAACGCTTAGACCAAGTGCCTAGTACATTTCTTACGTCAATCAGTAAGTTCGCAGATGACACGAAAATTGGTGGAGTGGTAAATAGCGAGGAGGGAAGCCTCAGGCTACAGGACGATATAGACGGGTTGGTCAGATGGGCAGAACAGTGGCAAATGGAATTTAACCCTGAAAAGTGTGAGGTGATGCATTTTGGGAGGACTAACAAGGCAAGGGAATACACAATGAATGGTAGGACCCTAGGAAGGACAGAGGTTCAGAGGGACCTTGGTGTGCATGTACATAGATCCCTGAAGGCAGCAGGACAGGTAGATAAGGCGGTTAAAAAGGCATATGGGATACTTGCCTTCATTAGCCGAGGCATAGAATGTAAGAGCAGGGAGGTTATGATGGAGCTGTACAAAACGCTAGTTAGGCCAAAGCTGGAATACTGTATGCAGTTCTGGTCGCCACACTTCTTCTTCTTCTTCTTAGGCAGTCCCTCGGAACCGAGGATGACTTGCTTCCACATTAAAAATGAGTTTGCAGGTGACTGATGAGTCCAATGTGGGACATACAGTCTCTGTCACAGGTGGAGCAGATGGTGGTTGAAGGGGCAGGTGGGTGGGGTGCTTGGGTTGACGTGCGCTCCTTGCGCTGCCTGCGCTTGGCTTCCGCTTGCTCCCGGCAAAGAGACTCGAGATGTTCGGCGCCTTCCCGGATGCTTCTCTTCCACTTTGTGCGGTCTTGGGCCAGGGATTTCCAGGTGTCGGTGGGGATGTTACACTTTTTCAAGGAGGCTTTGAGGGTGTCCTTGAAGCGTTTCCTCTGCCCACCTGGGGCTCTCTTGCCGTGCCGGAGCTCCGAGTAGAGCGCTTGTTTTGGGAGTCTCGTATCGGGCATGCGAACAATGTGACCCGTTCATCGGAGCTGATCGAGCGTGGTCAAAGCTTCGATGCTGGGGATGTTGGCCTGAGCAAGAACACTGACGTTGGTGCGCCTATCCTGCCAATGGATTTGCAGGATCTTGTGGAGGCAGCGTTGGTGGTACCTCTCCAGTGCTTTGAGGTGCCTGCTGTACATGGTCCATGTCTCTGAGGCATATTTGGCGATTCTGTATCTCTTTACTTCACCTGAGGAAGGGGCCACGTAAGCTCCGAAAGCTTGTGATTTCAAATAAAACTGTTGGACTATAACCTGGTGTTGTGCGACTTCTCATTTCTGAGGCATACAGCAGGGCGGGTATCACTGCTGCTCTGTAGTCCATGAGCTTAGTGCCGGGTTTGAGGTCCTGGTCTTCAAACACTCTCTTCCTCAGGTGACCGAAGGCTGCACTGGCACACTGAAGGCGGTGTTGGACTTTGTCGTCGACGTCTGCCCTTGTTGCCAGTAGGCTCCCGAGGTATGGAAAGCGGTCCACGTTGTCCAAGGCCTTGTCGTGGATTTTGATAATCGGGGGGCAGTACTGTGTGGCGAGGGCAGGTTGGTAGAGGACCTTTGTCTTACGGATGTTTAGTGTAAGGCACATGCTCTCGTACGCTTCGGTGAAGGTGTTGACGATGGTTTGGAGTTCGACCTCCGAGTGAGCGCAGATGCAAGCGTCGTCTGCATACTGTATATGTCGCCACACTATAGGAAGGATGTGATTACATTGGAGAGGGTGCAGAGGAGATTCACCAGGATGTTACCTGGGCTGGAGCGTTTCAGCTATGAAGAGAGACTGGACAGGCTGGGGTTGTTTTCCTTAGAGCAGAGAAGGCGGAGGGGGGACCTGATTGAGGTGTACAAAATTATGAGGGGCATAGATAGGGTAGATAGAAAGGAACTTTTCCCCTTAGTAGAGGGGTCAATAACCAGGGGGCATAGTTTCAAGGTAAGGGGCAGGAGGTTTAGAGGGGATTTGAGGAAAAACTTTTTCACCCAGAGGGTGGTTGGAATCTGGAACTCACTGCCTGAAAGGGTGGTAGAGGCAGGAACCCTCACAACATTCAAGAAGCATTTAGATGAGCACTTGAAACGCCATAGCATACAAGGCTATGGACCAAGTGCTGGAAAATGGGATTAGAATAGATAGGGCTTGATGGCCAGCGCTGACACAATGGGCCGAAGGGCCTCTTTCTGTGCTGTATAACTCTATGACTCTAATCTGTTTTAGTGATGTTGATTGAGGGATAAATATTGGCCAGGACACCGAGGAGCACTCCCCTGCTCTTCTTCGAAGTAGTGGCCATGGGATCTTTTACGTCCACCTGAGAGGGCAGACGGGGACTCGGTTTAACATCTCATCCAAAAGACAGCACCTCCGACAGTGCGGTGCTCCCTCAGTACTGCACTGGAGTGTCAGCCTGGATCTTGTGCTGAAGTCTCTGGAGTGGGACTTGAACCCACAACCTCCTGACTCAGAGGCGAGAGTGTGCTACACTGAGTCACAGCTGACAATCATGTCTCAACGGTTGCACCTTGACCCAAGAGTTTAATTGTTGAGTTCCTGTTAAGAAAATCCACTTTGAGTGGTGACAAGACCCTAGAAGAATGGAATTTTGTTTTAATTTGTAACGTACACTGCCAAGGTTGAAAAGAGGAAGAAGTCTGGGTGAATCAGGGAAGGCACGGTTAGCTCAGTTAGTAGCACTCTGATCTCGGAGTCGGCAGGTTGTGGCTTCAAGCCCCACTCCAGGACACTGGGCTGCATAATCCAGGCCCACAGTTCAGTGCAGCACTGAGGGAGCATTATTAAAGGTGCCATGTTTCGGATGAGACTTTGAACCAAGATCCCATTCCTGTGTTCAAGAGGACGTGAAAGACCCCTATTCAAAGAACAGTGCCGAATTCTTCCGGTGACCTGACCAAAATTCCTCTTTCGACTCATTTCTGTTTGTGGGATCTTGCTGTGCTTGCAGTGTTTCACTACAAAACAACAGTGACTGCCCTTCAAAAAGTAATTCATTGTATGTGAAGCATTTGGGACGTCCTGAGAGAGGTGAGATGGCGGCGTATAAACGCAGGTCTTTCTCTCTGTAGCCAATGGGAGAAAGAGAAGATTATGGAAAGTGTGGAGTTTCACAGTGAATGAAAGTAGGAGGTGTCTTGATTTCGAAGCAGGGAGCGGGAAGGGCACGCAGAGTGGCAGATTTATAGCTTAGGAGGAACATATGAGGTAGCAATAAAATAGGAAAGGACTGCAATGGAGGGGGAGTGTTAGGAATTTCAGTCTCCACTGGATAGTCTCTTGGGTTTCAGCCTTACTGGCTCTCCCATAAGTGATCCCACGTCCCTTACGAGCAGGAGTTTGCCTTTACTAATATCTAGTCCTACAATTTTGAAACCCAGGACCGTATAGAATTAAACCCTTCGTTACAGAACTGGATCCTGTTCCAATCTTTAGTGAGAAGTCGCACAACACCAGGTTATAGTCCAACAGCTTTATTTGAAATCACAAGCTTTCGGAGCGCTGCTCCTTCGTCAGGTGAAGGAGCAGCGCTCTGAAAGCTTGTGATTTCAAATAAAACTGTTGGACTATAACCTGGTGTTGTGCGACTTCTCACACTTGTCCACCCCAGTCCAACACCGGCATCTCCACATCAATCTTTAGTGAGACTCGGCTGTTTCTAAATCAAAAGTCAGATTTATTTTGCAAACAGTAAGTGAACAAACATTATCACATTTGATAGTAAATCTCACTTTACTTCAACTTATTCTTGTAACGCTCTCTTAACAGAGAAAATAACGAGCACACCACCTTGCCCCTGTTAGTGGACTAACAGTAAAACGAGGGTATCCTAACTGCATCCTGACATCTGATCCCTGGCAATCCGTCTCCTGAAGCCCAGTTCTAGCTGTCCTTCTATTTACGTACGAACATACGAAATTGGTGGGCAGGAAAAGACCAGCTGGTCCAGCGAGCCTGTCCCACACGCATTGCGACTAAACTCTTCCTCCACCAACCCCGCAACCCCACCCGCTCCCGGCCACTCGTGCAATCTCTCGGGAAAGGCAAAAAAACCCCCCCAGAAAACCCCGGGGCCAATAAGGGAAAAAATACTCTGGCAGATTCCTCTCCGACCCCCCCTCAGGCAATCGAAACTGGTCCAGGAGATCACACGGACCGTGTGTTGTCTCTAAAGGCACTGACCTTCTATTCGATGCGATCTCGGCCCCGGTCAGGAACCGGTCCAGCTCCCTCTCGAAGGTGTACAGAGAGTCAGCGCCCACCGCACCAGCCCGCAACACATCCAGAGGCTCACTGCTCTCTGGGAAATGAAGAATCGCCCAACATCCGGTCTGTTCCCACTCTTACACAGTTTAATCTTCTGTCCCCTGGTCCAATCCCCAATCTGTTAAACTGGAATAATCTATCAATAGGGACACTATCCAGCCCTTCAGTTATTGTACAGATCCCTATCAGGTCGCCTCTAAGTCTACGCTGCTCTAAAGTAAATGTGAGAAGTCGCACAACACCAGGTTATAGTCCAACAACTTTATTTGAAATCACAAGCTTTCGGAGCGCTGCTCCTTTGTCAGGTGGTCAGTACCTGACGAAGGAGCAGCGCTCCGAAAGCTCGTGATTTCAAATAAAGCTGTTGGACTATAACCTGGTGTTGTGCGACTTCTCACATTTGTCCACCCCAGTCCAACACCGGCATCTCCACATCATGGCTAAAGTAAATGGACCCAGGTCCGAGAGTCTGTCTGAGTAGCTGAGGTTTATTAAGCTCGGAATCATTCTTGTCTTTCTCCTTTGGACACCTACGCCACATTGTCCCAGTTGATGGCCCTGTACTGACCAAAAGTCTCTGGGAAGCGAATTGACCCTGAACTTAGGGAGGCAGCTGTCTCTCTTCAGGACTGGCTGCCTTACCGGATCCTGAGCGTGTGTTACTTCGTTCCCCGACTTGTTGATTCATATCAGGACAGGAAGCCAAGAGCTTGACTTCTGATCCTTGCCCAGATCTCCGGGTCTGGGGGGGCGGGTTGGCAATTGACCTGCCAATCGGATCGAACCTACCACCCTCCTAACCCTACTGAGCTCGAGTGAGCAGGTCCACTCTGGCATCTCGCGTGTGAACCTTTACTGCGACGAGTTCCACGAACATCCTGTTGCCTCGAACAATCGGAATGGACGCTGCCTCGGAATTCTAGTCCCAGCGTCAGTTCATTGTAATCGTTTGTCGGCTGAACTTAACTCAATAATAATGCCTTAACATAAATGCTTCTGTGTCCGAACGAGTCCGAAACCCTGAAACATGACAGTGAGGTTAAAGGCTAAAGCTGAGCCTGAGAATTGCATATCGAGCTCTTTGCTGTATCCGAGCCAAGATAGGTGTCTCGCTGGAGAGCTTGGAGTCATTGAGGGGAGGATAAGTGCTTGGCCTCAGACCAAGCGTCTCGGAGGCAGCGATAAGACTGGAGGAGATTTCATTTGAGATCCGAAGAGATAGCGAGCCAATGAATGATGAGTGTGAACAGTTTGTGCCTTTAGGGAGATTCCGTCATCACGGAACTTTGTGTTCTGGGAAGGGTGAAGGGTCACCAAGTCAACGGCCTTTCTGCTTTCTTGTTTTTAAACTTTCTTCTTAAATTAAAATGTGTAGGGCTGTGGGGAAAGAGCAGGGGGGAGTGGGACTAATCGGAGAGCTCTTTCAAAGAGCCGGCACAGGCACGATGGGCCGAATGGCCTCCTTCTGTGCTGTCTGATTCTATGGTTTCACAACACATGATTGCAAAGGCAAGACGATATTGGATGGATGTGATAGAGGGGACTGTCACAGGCGAGCAGTGTGGTTTACTTGTAATCCGATCAAACTGAGAGGAGTCTGGTGTCCTTCTGTCCCCTAACAAGATATAAACTCCCTCGAACAAGGGCGCATTCACCCGTATCTCATTGTACCAACATCCATCCAACAACCTCACCGTCTTTACTCACATTCTGACATTCCACCTTAATAAAAATGAAGTAACATCCTATTGCAGTGAAATGTTAAAAACAATGACAGCAGCCGTAACCCTGCAAAACCAGACAGGAACCAAATGTTCTTTTTGCGAAGGTCAGCCGTGGCTCAGTAGGTGGCTCTCGCGCCTCTGAGTCAGAAGGTCGTGGGTTCAGAGTCCCACTCCAGAGACTTGAGCACAGAATCTAGGCTGACACTCCCAGTGCAGTACTGAGGGAGCGCTGCACTGTCGGAGGGGCAGTACTGAGGGAGCGCTGCACTGTCGGAGGGGCAGTACTGAGGGAGCGCCGCACTGTCGGAGAGGCAGTACTGAGGGAGCGCCGCACTGTCGGAGGGGCAGTACTGAGGGAGTGCTGCATTGTCAGAGGGGCAGTACTGAGGGAGCGCAGCACTGTCAGAGGGGCAGTACTGAGGGAGTGCTGCACTGTCGGAGGGGCAGTACTGAGGGAGCGCCGCACTGTCAGAGGGGCAGTACTGAGGGAGCGCTGCACTGTCAGAGGGGCAGTACTGAGGGAGCGCTGCACTGTCGGAGGGGCAGTACTGAGGGAGTGCTGCACTGTCGGAGGTGTCGTCTTTTGGATGAGACGTTAAACCGAGGCCCCGTCTGCTCTCTCAGGTGGACGTAAAAGTTCCCATGGCACTATTTTGAAGAAGAGCTGGGGAGTTATCCCCGGTGTCCTGGGGCCATTATTTATCCCTCAATCAACATCGCTAAAACAGATGATCTGGTCATTATCACATTGCTGTTCATGGGAACTTGCTGTGCGCAAATTAGCAGCCGCATTTCCTACAACAGTGACTACACTTAAAAAGAAGTAATTCATTGGCTGTAAAACGATTTGGGACGTCCTGAGGTGGTGAAAGGCGCTGGAGAGTCTTTCTTTTTCACATCCATGGTTGGCGGTGCAGTGTTTGATGAGGGGAACTGGTCAGTTGGAGTGTCTGGAGGGGGCAGTGGTCGCGGGAACTGTACGGGTTAACATTTGCGTTGTTTTCTCGGTGTGATAGGACGATTGTGAATAACTCTCCTAGGATATGAGTAATAAATATAATTCCAGGATTTGCAGAGGTCCTTTTGTGAAAGGTTTTCTTTGGGCGCATGCTGATGTTGAGGTGGGGGCGGGGGGTTAAATCTTGTAATTCTTGAAGGGTGAGTTATCTGTGTATAAAATCTGATTGCAGGTTATCGGGGCTGATCCCAGGGTGAGTTCGACGCCAGCAATAGTCCTACCAGAGGTCAGCGGCTCTTCAGATAGGGAATTTGACCAAACGGCACAGATAAGGTAAGCACCGTGGGGCTGGACTGCTGCCGAGTTTCTCAGATCGGCCGCTGGCAGATCTGTGCGAAACCGCGGAGAAACGGCATAAACGCTGGACAATCGCGAGAGACTCCGCGGGAATCAACGGTCCGTTCGTTTCTCCCTCTCCTCCCCTGAAGGCAACGATTCATGTTCAGCCCCATACAAGGTGTGTTGGCCATGGTTCAGTGCCCAGCCCAAGCTCCCACTCCTCATAGCGCTCTCGCCTCTGAGTCAGAAGTTCTTGTCTTCGAGTCCCATCCAGAGACTTGAGCACAAAGTCCAGGCTGACGCTCCCAGGGCAGTACTGAGGGAGCGCTGCACTGTCGAGGGGCAGTACTGAGGGAGCGCTGCACTGTCGGAGGGGCAGTACTGAGGGAGTGCTGCACTGTCGGAGGGGCAGTACTGAGGGAGCGCTGCACTGTCGGAGGGGCAGTACTGAGGGAGTGCTGCACTGTCAGAGGGGCAGTACTGAGGGAGTGCTGCACTGTCAGAGGGGCAGTACTGAGGGAGCGCTGCACTGTCGGAGGGGCAGTACTGAGGGAGCGCCGCACTGTCGGAGGGGCAGTACTGAGGGAGTGCTGCACTGTCGGAGGGGCAGTACTGAGGGAGCGCTGCACTGTCAGAGGGGCAGTACTGAGGGAGCGCGGCACTGTCGGAGGGGCAGTACTGAGGGAGCGCCGCACTGTCAGAGGGGCAGTACTGAGGGAGCGCCGCACTGTCGGAGGGGCAGTACTGAGGGAGCGCGGCACTGTCGGAGGGGCAGTACTGAGGGAGTGCCGCACTGTCAGAGGGGCAGTACTGAGGGAGTGCCGCACTGTCGGAGGGGCAGTACTGAGGGAGCGCCGCACTGTCGGAGGGGCAGTACTGAGGGAGTGCCGCACTGTCGGAGGGGCAGTACTAAGGGAGCGTTGCACTGTCGGAGGGGCAGTACTGAGAGAGCACTGCACTGTCGGAGGGGCAGTACTGAGGGAGTGCTGCACTGTCGGAGGGGCAGTACTGAGGGAGTGCTGCACTGTCAGAGGGGCAGTACTGAGGGAGCACTGTACTGTCGGAGGGGCAGTACTGAGGGAGTGCCGCACTGTCAGAGGGGCAGTACTGAGGGAGTGCTGCACTGTCAGAGGTGCCGTCTTGCGGATGAGACGTCTGCTCTCTCAGGTGGACGTAAAAGATCCCAGGGCACTATTTTGAGGACGAGCAGGGGAGTTCTCCCCGGTGTCCTGACCAATATTTATCCCTCAATCACATCACTAAAAACAGATGATCTGGTCATTATCACATTGCTGTTTGTGGGATCTTGCTGTGTGCAAATTGGCTGCCGCGTTTCCTACATTACAACAGTGACTCCACTTCAAAAAATACTTAATTGACTGTGAAGCGCGTTGGGATGTCCTGAGGTTGTGAAAGACGCTATAGAAACGCAAGACTTCCTTTCTTTGTTCTGCTCACTTACTTATTGTTTACTTCCTGCGGTGCCTTCTCAAAGCAACTTGTTCTTCTTGGTAGCGGTTTTGATACAACTGAGTGGCTTGCTGGGCCACTTCAGGGGGCAGTTCAGAGTCACATATAGGCCAGACTGGGTTAAACACAGCGGGTTTCCTTCCTTAAAGGACATTACAAGCTAGTTGAGGTTTCGACAGCTTACACTAATACCAGTTTTTAATGACCAGATTATTTTAAAACTGAATTCAAATTCTCAAACTGCCCTGGTGGGATTTGAACTCATGTTCTCTGGATTATTAGTCCCGTAACGTAACCACTTACACTGCCTCTCCAAGTTAGCTGTCTTCTTCCAACGTTACCAATTTGCGTTGAGTCTCATGAGTGCAAGTCGTTGTCGTCCCTACACTGCGCCCAGGGGCACCACACTCTATCCCCACCATTCCTACACAACTCCTCCAACGAGCACCAGCTGTGTGCTGATCCAACCCCACAGTTTACCCTGAATTCCAAGTTTCAAACTCAGTTAGCAGCCTTTCATGTGGAACTTTGTCAGATGCCTTTGGGAAGCCCGTGTACACCATGCCGTCGGGTTTAACCGCATGTCGCTATCTAAGAAAAGTCAAGAAAAATAAGTCAAGTAGTCGTCCCTGTATAATCACACAGACACACACACACGGGCGATTTTAACGCTACTCGCTCAGCAGAAACCTGGCGGGCGGGCGGTTAAAATCACCCTCAGCTCTCACCTGTCCGAAAGCCACCATGATCGCAACAACTGTAACTTTAACCTGCTCTCCTGAGCGGGCAGCGAGGACAGACGCCCGGAGCCAACAGGGTCCTTCTTTACAAATGCCTGTTGCAGCCCGATGACATCATTGAGACCCGACTGGAATTTTAACTCAGGCCTGAGTGGGGAATCCATCTGGAGTTAAAACCAGGGCCAAACACAGATATAGGGGTAAAAATTGGGTAGCGCCCCCTTTGGGAGTGCCGGGCTCACGGAGAGCAGCCGGCACCCCGCGGGGGGGCTTCACGGGGGCCGGGGACAGCAACGGGGGCAGGTGCTGGTAGGCTGCCAGCAACAAAAATGGCCGCCACCACCTCCCCTTTAACTAGCGCCGCCCCGGCCGCAGGTAGGCCCCCCTGACCCCGGCGGACATAACGTCCAGCGGTAAGTTGGGGGGCGCCACCCAATATTACAGCCGGGGCGTGAACGGGGCGCTGCGCATGGTGATGACGTCATCCCCATCCCGGTGTTTATTCCCCTCCCCTGGTGTTTATTCCCCTCCCCCGGTGTTTATTCCCCTCCCCCGGCGTTTATTCCTCTCCCCCGGTGTTTATTCCCCTCCCCCCTGGTGTTTATTCCCCTCTTCCGGTGTTTATTCCCCTCCCCCCTGGTGTTTATTCCCCTCTTCCGGTGTTTATTCCCCCTCCCCCGGTGTTTATTCCCCCTCCGCCGGTGTTTATTCCCCTCCCCCGGTGTTTATTCCCCTCCTCTGGTGTTTATTCCCCTCCCCCGGTGTTTATTCCCCTCCCCCGATGTTTACTCCCCTCCTCTGGTGTTTATTCCCCTCCCCTGGTGTTTATTCCCCTCCCCCGGTGTTTATTCCCCTCCCCCGGTGTTTATTCCCCCTCCCCCGGTGTTTATTCCCCTCCCCCGGTGTTTATTCTCCTCCCCTGGTGTTTATTCTCCTCCCCCGGTGTTTATTCCCCTCCCCTGGTGTTTATTCTCCTCCCCTGGTGTTTATTCCCCTCCCCTGGTGTTTATTCTCCTCCCCTGGTGTTTATTCCCCTCCCCTGGTGTTTATTCCCCTCCCCCGGTGTTTATTCCCCTCCCCCGGTGTTTATTCCCCCTCCCCCGGTGTTTATTCCCCCTCCCCTGGTGTTTATTCCCCTCCCCCGGTGTTTATTCCCCTCCCCCCTGGTGTTTATTCCCCTCCCCCGGTGTTTATTCCCCCTCCCCCGGTGTTTATTCCCCTCCCCCGGTGTTTATTCCCCTCCCCCCTGGTGTTTATTCCCCTCCCCCGGTGTTTATTCCTCTCCCCCGGTGTTTATTCCCCTCCTCCGGTGTTTATTCTTCTCCCCCGGTGTTTATTCCCCCTCCCCCGGTGTTTATTCCCCCTCCCCCGGTGTTTGCCTGTTCTTTCCGCAGTCTTCGATGGGGAACAGGATCCTATTAGATTTACACTGCGTGAATTCATTTAGTTTTTAATTAAGTCTAAAATTCTTCTCTTGTTGGTCTCTGCAGATCCCACAGTCCCATTCAGAGACAGTCTAGCCGGAGCTCCAGATCCTCCTTGTCCTCACCAAGTTCCCCAACGTCTGTTGGTAAAGTATTGAGCAGCACCGAGATCTGGGACTGACTTCTCATCTTACTCATTGTCTTACCTACTTAATCTTAAAATTCATTTTTCTGTCTTGAGTTATCATACTGATACAGCAGGGCTTTCTGACTCTCTCTGTCGCTCAGTTTCTTCACCCTCTCTGTCTGTCTCTCTCTCTATCTCTCTCTCTCTCAGTTTTTTCTCCCTCTCTCTGTCTGTCTCTCTCCTTCCCTATATCTCCTCTCTTTCTACCTCTCTCTCTTTCTTTATCTCTCCTCTATCTGTCTGTCTCTCTGTCTGACTCTTTCTCTATCTCTCCTCTCTCTCTGCCTCTCTCAGTTTCTTTCTCCCTCTTTGTCTGTCTTGGGTCTGCTCCGCCATTCAATAAGATCATGGCTGATCTTCTACCTCAACACCACTTTCCCACCCGATCCCTAGATCCCTTGATTCCTTTAGTAGCCAAAAATCTCTCGATCTCGGCCTTGAATATACTCAACGACTGAACCTCCACAGCCCTCTGGGGTAGAGAATTCCAAAGATTCACCACCCACTGAGTGAAGAAATTTATCCTCATGGCCGACCCCTTAATCTGAGAAACACACACAGTTCTAGACTCCCCAGCCAGGGGAAACATCCTCCCTGCATCTACCCTGTCAAGCCCCTTAAGAATTTTGTATGTTTCAATGAGATCACCTCTCATTCTTCTAAACTCGAGAGAATATAGGCCGAGTCTACTCAATCTGTCCTCATAGGACAATCCCCCCATCCCAGGAACCAGTCTGGTGAACCTTCGTTGCACTCCCTCTAAGGCAAGTATATCCTTCCTGAGGTAAGGAGACCAAAACTGTACACAATACTCCAGGTGTGGTCTCACCAGGGACCTATATAATTGCAGTAAAACTTCTTTACTCTTTCTTACACGCCAATGCTCTTGTAATAAAGGCCAACATACCATTTGCTTTCCTAATTTCTTGCTGTACCTGCATGTTGACTTTCTGTGATGCGTGCACAAGGACACCCAGGTCCCTCTGAATATCAACATTTCCCAATCGCTCACCATTTAAAAAATATTATGCTTTTCTATTCTTCCTACCAAAGTGAATAACCTTACATTTCTCCACATTATACTCCATCTGCCACTTTATTGCCCACTCACTTAATCTATCTATATCTCTTTGCAGCCTCTTTGCGTCCTCCTCACAGCTTACTTTCCCACCTAGCTTTGTATCATCAGCAAACTTGGATACGTTACACTCAGTCCCTTCATCTAAGTCATTGATGTAGATTGTGAATAGCTGAGGTCCAAGCACTGATCCTTGTGGTATCCCACTAGTTACATCCCGAAAATGACCCGTTTATCCCTACTCTCTGTTTTCTGTCCGTTAACCAATCCTCAATCCATGCTAATATATTACTCCCAACCCCATGAGCCCTAATTTGTGGCACCTCTTGTGTGGCACCTTATCAATGTTAAGGTTATGGTTGTTGAGTGAGACTGAGGTTGTGTTTGAGTGAGGTTGCTTTGCTGATTGATGTTTCTTGCCATTAGATGGAGACGGCCATGTCTATGATCTGGTGAATGACGAGTTGCCGGATGTGGCGCTTTCGGACGAAGATAAGAAGAAAAACACCGAGCTCCTGGAGGAAGCGAAGAAAATCAGCGAGAGGTTTCTCACGCGTCGGAGCCGCCGTTCCAGAACCAGCACTTCCGATTCGCCGCCAGGTAAACCGGGCTGCTCAAAGCTGCCGGAAATCACCAAACTCACCTTTCCTGCCTTGTTCAGTCTGTCATAGAGTAAAGCTCCCTCTACACTGTCCCATCAAACACTCCCAGGGCAGGTACAGCACGGCTTAGATACAGAGTAAAGCTCCCTCTACACTGTCCCATCAAACACTCCCAGGACAGGTACAGCACGGGTTAGATACAGAGTAAAGCTCCCTCTACACTGTCCCATCAAACACTCCCAGGGCAGGTACAGCACGGGTTAGATACAGAGTAAAGCTCCTTCTACACTGTCCCATCAAACACTCCCAGGGCAGGTACAGCACGGGGTTAGATACAGAGTAAAGCTCCCTCTACACTGTCCCATCAAACACTCCCAGGACAGGTACAGCACGGGTTAGATACAGAGTAAAGCTCCCTCTACACTGTCCCCATGAAACACTCTCAGGGCAGGTACAGCACAGGTTAGATACAGAGTAAAGCTCCCTCTACACTGTCCCATCAAACACTCCCAGGACAGGTACAGCACGGGTTAGATACAGAGTAAAGCTCCCTCTACACTGTCCCCATGAAACACTCTCAGGGCAGGTACAGCACGGGTTAGATACAGAGTAAAGCTCCCTCTACACTGTCCCATCAAACACTCCCAGAGCAGGCACAGCACGGGTTAGATACAGAGTAAAGCTCCCTCTACACTGTCCCATCAAACACTCCCAGGGCAGGTACAGTACGGGTTAGATACAGAGTAAAGCTCCCTCTACACTGTCCCCATCAAACACTCCCAGGGCAGGTACAGCACGGGTTAGATACAGAGTAAAGCTCACTCTACACTGTCCCATCAAACACTCCCAGGGCAGGTACAGCACGGGTTAGATACAGAGTAAAGCTCCCTCTACAATCTGTCGTATGAGAAGAGATTGAGTAAACTAGGCCTGTATTCTCTTGAATTCAGAAGAATGAGAGGGGTTCTCATTGAAGCATACAAAATTATTACAGGGCTTGATAGGATGGATGCTGGGAGAATGTTTCCCTTGGCTGGGGAGTCTAGAACCAGGGGCCACAGCCTCAGGATAAAGGGTAGGCCATTCAGGACTGAGAGGAAAAGAAATTTCTTCACACAGAGGGTGGTGAATCTTTGGAATTCTCTACCCCAGAGGGCTGTGGAGGCTCAGTCATTGGGTCTATTCAAAACAGAAGTCGATAGATTTCTGACTAGTAAGGGTATCAAGGGATATGGCAATAGGGCCGGTGAATGGAGTTGAGGCAGAAGATCAGCCATGATCTCATTGAATGGCGATGGCAGGCTCGAAGGGCCGAATGGCCTACTCCTGCTCCTATTTCTTATGTTCTTATGTTCTTACACTGTCCCATCAAACACTCCCAGGGCAGGGACAGAGGGTTAAGTAGTCGAATGTCAAAGTGTGAAGGTTGTGAGCTGAAGGAGGTCACTGAGGTCTGGAGGATTGAACATGAGGATAAGGATTTTGAGATTAATTTCTTGGGACCCCGGGATCCAGTGGTGCCTGTCAGGAGCTTTGTGTAGGTACAGCCACAGCAGGGCAATGCTGAATGAGTTCTATCTATGGAGGTTGGCAGCAGAGAGACCGGCTGTGAGAGCATTCGAGAAAACAAGGGGAAACATAAGTGTCATCCGTGGCTCAGTGGGCAGCTCTCTCGCCTCCGAGTCCGAAGGTTTTGGGTTCAAGCCCCACTCCAGAGACTTGAGCCCATAATCCAGGCTGACACTCCAGTGCAGTGCTGAGGGAGTGCCGCACTGTCGGAAGTGCTGACTTTCGGATGAGACATTAAACCGAGGCCCTGTCTGCTCTCTCAGGTGGATGTAAAAGATCCCATGGCACTATTTGGAAGAAGAGCAGGAGAGTTCTCCCCGGAGCCCTGGCCAATATTTATCCCTCATTGCTGTTTGTGGGATCTTGCTGTGCACAAAGTGGCTGCTGCGTTTCCTACATTACAACAGTGACTACACTTCAAAAGTACTTCATTGGCTGTAAAGCGCTTTGGGATGTCCTGAGATCGTGAAAGGCGCTGTAGAAATGCAAGTATTTCTTTCTTGGAAGCATGGAATGGAATCCCAGCAGCATTGGATGGGGGAGTGGAGATTAGCGTGAAGGTGGGAAATATGTCAAACGTCAACTTGTCATCTCTCTCTGATTTCTCTCCAGTGTTGTAAACCTAGGAACAGGAGGAGGCCATTCAGCCCCTCGAGCCTGTTCCGCCATTCAGTGAGATCGAGACAGATCTGTATATCAACTCCAAATCGAGAGGCTTTACTTCCCCTCATCAAAATACGAATGGTTTGATAACAGAAAAGAGTTAATCACAAAGACAGTGGGACCCTCAGAGCCCGTTCCTGCTTAGCAATTTCAGGTGGTCCCTTCTTCTAAGTGTTAGCAAATACCTGTTTGTGATTTCTGCAGCCAGCCCTTGAGTGATGAATTCTTAGTCTTGCCCTCGGCGTTTCTACATGATGTGTTTCCTTTGATTAATTGCAGCACTCACTCCAACACGGACTCCGATAGCTTCCCCGAGCCCCTCCAGAAGTAACTCTGTGACAGTACAGCCTCAGATTGGTAGGTGTGCAGTGTCGCTGCGCGTGTTAGCGGGGGACTGTGGTTTGGTCGGAGCAGCACTGGGGCCGTGCATACTGAGCGGTTTTCAGACATCCCATTCCTGTTTATATTTTCACCCCCCACACCCTGCCCTTCCCTCACCGACTGATACTGCACCACGGCCCCGTCTCCAGGCGCGAGCCGAGATAGCGAGTGTCTGCGGGAGCGCCACACTGTCGGAGGGGCAGTACTGAGGGAGCGCCGCACTGTCGGAGGGGCAGTACTGAGGGAGCGTTGCACTGTCGGAGGGGCAGTACTGAGGGAGTGCCGCACTGTCAGAGGGGCAGTACTGAGGGAGCGCCACACTGTCGGAGGGGCAGTACTGAGGGAGCGCTGCACTGTTGGAGGGGCAGCACTGAGGGAGTGCTGCACTGTCGGAGGGGCAGTACTGAGGGAACGCTGCACTGTCGGAGGGGCAGTACTGAGGGCGTGCTGCACTGTCGGAGGGGCAGTGCTGAGGGAGCGCTGCACTGTCGGAGGGGCAGTACTGAGGGAGCGCTGCACTGTCGGAGGGGCAGTACTGAGGGAGCGCTGCACTGTCGGAGGAGCAGTAATGAGGGAGCGCCGCACTGTCGGAGATACCGTCTTTCGGATGAGACGTTAAACCGAGGCCTCATCTGCCCTCTCAGGTGGACGTAAAAGATCGGATGGCACTTATTGGAAGAAGAGCAGGGGCGTTCTCCCCGGTGTCCTGGGGCCAATATTTATCCCTCAACCAACATCACTAAAACAGATGATCTGGTCATTATCACATTGCTGTTTGTGGGAGCTTGCTGTGCGCAAATTGGCTGCCGCGTTTCCTACATTACAACAGTGACTACACTTCAAAAAGTACTTCATTGGCTGTAAAGCGCTTTGGGACGTCCTGAGGTTGTGAAAGACGCTGGAGAAATGAGAGTCTGTCTTTCTTAAATACCTTCCAATGGGAGAAAGTGTAAAGTGACAGTGTAACGAGAGATCTGATGTGAACCGCACCCTCCAATGTAAACACTGTAATGATTCTCCCATTAGGTTCGGATACGCCCGCTGTAAACTGCGTCGGAACAACGGTTGTGGTTTCAGCTCCGGCGGGGGAGAAACCTCCTCCGTCACCCAACCGGGACAAGGAAATGAAGGTAAAGCGTCGGCGCTTGGAATGGTGAAGCCCTCCGGGGAGCTGCCGAGGGGGGAGGTGCAGTGTTGAGCTCTTGTCTTGTTAAATAACAGCCCACGAAATTTGCTGCCAATTCATGACCTCTTTTGATTGGAATTAAGTGGAACATAGTTCTAACGTCAGGCTTCACCTTTGACCCGGAGATGAATAGAGAATAATAATCCTGGTCGGTTAGCATCAATCAGACATGGCAGGGGACACAGTGACGCTCATGGTGAGGTTATTCCCTTTGGTAGGAAGAATAGAAAAACAGAATATTTTTTAAATGGTGAGAAACTATTAAATGTTGGTGTTCAGAGAGATTTAGGTGTCCTCGTACAGGAAACACAGAGAGTTAGCATGCAGGAACAGCAAGCAATTAGGAAGGCAAATGGTATGTTGGCCTTTATTGCAAGGGCATTGAAGTACAAGAGTAAAGAAGTCTTACTACAATTGTACAGGACTCTGGTGAGACCACACCTGGAGTACTGTGCACAGTTTTGGTCTCCTTATCTGAGGAAGGACATACTTGCCTTAGAGGCGGTGCAACGAAGATTCACTAGATTGATCCCTGTGATGAGAGGGTTGTCCTATGAGGAGAGATTGAGTAGATTGGGCGCACACTCTCTGGAGTTTAGAAGAATGAGAGGTGATCTCATTGAAACATATAAGATTCTGAGAGGGCTTGAGCAACCTACCACCAACCCGTCTCAAATCTAGAAGGCCATTTTGAACCGTCGCCGAAACCCTTCAGCGACCTCCCCTCAGCCTTAATGACCAATGGCGAAATGCTTGGAAGAACTGCGACATACGGAATGGATTCCTAATAGGGAATCCAGGGATATGGGGATAGTGCAGGAAAGTGGAGTTGACCCTGGAGCACATCATTGAGCACTGCCCTCAGAGGAAATTCACAGGCAGCCTACAAGATATCCACGCTGTTACACCAGAAGCTTTGGCCTGGATATCCGATTTAGATATTGACATTTGATTTGCTTTGCTACTACCATATGAAAGAAGAAGAAGGGTAGATGCTGAGAGGTTGTTTCCCCTTGGCTGGGAGTCTTGAACTAGTGGGCACAGTCTCAGGATAAGGGGTCGGCCATTTAGGACTGAGATGAGGAGGAATTTCTTCACTCGGAGGGTTGTCAATCTTTGGAATTCTCTGCCCCAGAGGGCTGTGGAGGCTCAGTCGTTGAGTCTATTCAAGACAGAGATCAATAGATTTTTGGACTCTTGGGGAATCAAGGGATAAGGGGATCAGGCAGGAAAGTGGAGTTGAGGTCGAAGAGTGAAGAGTGAATATTCTATGTGGTACAGCTCAGGATCCAATAGAAAGTTCCTCTTGCAATCCCTCTGTACCCTCTGTTATTTGGAACAACCTGGTGCCCATTTGATCCGGGCTAGTGGGGCGAGCTGATTAACCGTTTTACCCTCCTACCATTTTATGCCTACAACCGCTGTTGCCTCGAAGCTGCGTGCGTGCGCGGGCGTGCAGCATTCTTGACGGTACCGCGAAGGTCGCTCACAAACTCTCAAATACCTCGTGTGTGCGGCTCTAAAACATTAAAGGTACCGCGCATTGAAAAAAACTGGCCGCGGACAACAACGAAATTTTAGAGGGAACATTGCCTACAACACCCTTTATTATTGGCCATCGCAGCAACCCCGCTCACTCTCCCCTGAGAATAAACAGTCCAATGACAGCGAGAAACTATTCATATTTGGAATCAATATTTGGACCTGATTGATTACTGTATTCTCCAGCAATTGTATAATAACACCTTCTAATTATTAACTCAATGATGTCACATTACGGCTGTCATTATATCTAATAACTCAAGCTCTGTTGCTAACTTTATTTTATTTATTTTTACGACTGGTGTTCGGAAGGTCTGGATCTGATTCGCTGTCGATATTTACACCAATCTGCTCCTTCCGCCCGGTCCTGAAGCGGATACTGCTCACACCCAGCGCTCACTCCAGCTCACACCCAGCCCTCACTCCTGCTCACACCCAGCCCTCACTCCTGCTCACACCCAGCCCTCACTCCTGCTCACACCCAGCGCTCACTCCTGCTCACACCCAGCGCTCACTCCTGCTCACACCCAGCCCTCACTCCTGCTCACACCCAGCTCTCACTCCTGCTCACACCCAGCGCTCACTCCTGCTCACACCCAGCGCCCACTCCTGCTCACACCCAGCGCTCACTCCTGCTCACACCCAGCCCTCACTCCTGCTCACACCCAGCGCTCACTCCTGCTCACACCCAGCGCCCACTCCTGCTCACACCCAGCGCTCACTCCTGCTCACACCCAGCGCTCACTCCTGCTCACACCCAGCCCACACTCCTGCTCACACCCAGCGCTCACTCCTGCTCACACCCAGCCCTCACTCCTGCTCACACCCAGCCCTCACTCCTGCTCACACCCAGCTCTCACTCCTGCTCACACCCAGCACTCACTCCTGCTCACACCCAGCGCTCACTCCTGCTCACACCCAGCGCCCACTCCTGCTCACACCCAGCGCTCACTCCTGCTCACACCCAGCCCCCACTCCTGCTCACACCCAGCGCTCACTCCTGCTCACACCCAGCCCCCGCTCCTGCTCACACCCAGCGCTCACTCCTGCTCACACCCAGCCCCCGCTCCTGCTCACACCCAGCGCTCACTCCTGCTCACACCCAGCGCTCACTCCTGCTCACAGCCAGCGCTCACTCCTGCTCACACCCAGCGCTCACTCCTGCTCACACCCAGCCCCCGCTCCTGCTCACACCCAGCTCTCACTCCTGCTCACACCCAGCGCTCACTCCTGCTCACACCCAGCGCTCACTCCTGCTCACACCCAGCGCTCACTCCTGCTCACACCCAGCGCTCACTCCTGCTCACACCCAGCCCACACTCCTGCTCACACCCAGCGCTCACTCCTGCTCACACCCAGCCCTCACTCCTGCTCACACCCAGCCCTCACTCCTGCTCACACCCAGCTCTCACTCCTGCTCACACCCAGCACTCACTCCTGCTCACACCCAGCGCTCACTCCTGCTCACACCCAGCGCCCACTCCTGCTCACACCCAGCGCTCACTCCTGCTCACACCCAGCCCCCACTCCTGCTCACACCCAGCGCTCACTCCTGCTCACACCCAGCCCCCGCTCCTGCTCACACCCAGCGCTCACTCCTGCTCACACCCAGCCCCCGCTCCTGCTCACACCCAGCGCTCACTCCTGCTCACACCCAGCGCTCACTCCTGCTCACAGCCAGCGCTCACTCCTGCTCACACCCAGCGCTCACTCCTGCTCACACCCAGCCCCCGCTCCTGCTCACACCCAGCTCTCACTCCTGCTCACACCCAGCGCTCACTCCTGCTCACACCCAGCGCTCACTCCTGCTCACACCCAGCGCTCACTCCTGCTCACACCCAGCCCCCGCTCCTGCTCACACCCAGCGCTCACTCCTGCTCACACCCAGCGCTCATTCCTGCTCACACCCAGCGCTCACTCCTGCTCACACCCAGCCCCTGTTCCTGCTCACACCCAGCCCCCGCTCCTGCTCACACCCAGCGCTCACTCCTGCTCACACCCAGCGCTCACTCCTGCTCACACCCAGCGCTCACTCCTGCTCACACCCAGCGCTCACTCCTGCTCACACCCAGCCCCCGCTCCTGCTCACACCCAGCGCTCACTCCTGCTCACACCCAGCGCTCACTCCTGCTCACACCCAGCGCTCACTCCTGCTCACACCCAGCCCCCGCTCCTGCTCACACCCAGCGCTCACTCCTGCTCACACCCAGCGCTCACTCCTGCTCACACCCAGCTCTCACTCCTGCTCACACCCAGCACTCACTCCTGCTCACACCCAGCGCCCACTCCTGCTCACACCCAGCGCCCACTCCTGCTCACACCCAGCGCTCACTCCTGCTCACACCCAGCTCTCACTCCTGCTCACACCCAGCGCTCACTCCTGCTCACACCCAGCGCCCACTCCTGCTCACACCTGGCGCTCACTCCTGCTCACACCCGGCGCTCACTCCTGCTCACACCCAGCCCTCACTCCTGCTCACAGCCAGCGCCCACTCCTGCTCACACCCAGCGCTCACTCCTGCTCACACCCAGCTCTCACTCCTGCTCACACCCAGCGCTCACTCCTGCTCGCACCCAGCGCTCACTCCTGCTCACACCCGGCGCTCACTCCTGCTCACACCCAGCGCCCACTCCTGCTCACACCCAGCGCCCACTCCTGCTCACACCCAGCGCTCACTCCTGCTCACACCCAGCGCTCACTCCTGCTCACACCCAGCTCTCACTCCTGCTCACACCCAGCTCTCACTCCTGCTCACACCCAGCACTCGCTCCTGCTCACACCCAGCTCTCACTCCTGCTCACACCCAGCGCTCACTCCTGCTCACACCCAGCCCCTACTCCTGCTCACACCCAGCACTCACTCCTGCTCACACCCAGCCCCTACTCCTGCTCACACCCAGCACTCACTCCTGCTCACACCCAGCCCCTACTCCTGCTCACACCCAGTTCTCACTCCTGCTCACACCCAGCGCTCACTCCTGCTCACACCCAGCACTCACTCCTGCTCACACCCAGCGCTCACTCCTGCTCACACCCAGCCTCCGTTCCTGCTCACACCCAGCCCTGACTCCTGCTCACACCCAGCGCTCACTCCTGCTCACACCCAGCGCTCACTCCTGCTCACACCCAGCCCCCGCTCCTGCTCACACCCAGCGCTCACTCCTGCTCACACCCAACGCTCACTCCTGCTCACACCCAGCGCTCACTCCTGCTCACACCCAGCGCTCACTCCTGCTCACACCCAGCGCTCACTCCTACTCACACCCAGCGCTCACTCCTGCTCACACCCAGCTCTCACTCCTGCTCACACCCAGCACTCACCCCTGCTCACACCCAGCGCTCACTCCTGTTCACACCCAGCACTCACTCCTGCTCACACCCAGCGCCCACTCCTGCTCACACCCAGCGCCCACTCCTGCTCACACCCAGCGCTCACTTCTGCTCACACCCAGCTCTCACTCCTGCTCACACCCAGCGCTCACTCCTGCTCACACCCAGTGCCCACTCCTGCTCACACCCAGCGCTCACTCCTGCTCACACCCGGCGCTCACTCCTGCTCACACCGAGCCCTCACTCCTGCTCACACCCAGCGCCCACTCCTGCTCACACCCAGCCCTCACTCCTGCTCACACCCAGCGCCCACTCCTGCTCACACCCAGCGCTCACTCCTGCTCACACCCAGCGCTCACTCCTGCTCACACCCAGCTCTCACTCCTGCTCACACCCAGCACTCGCTCCTGCTCACACCCAGCTCTCGCTCCTGCTCACACCCAGCGCTCACTCCTGCTCACACCCAGCCCCTACTCCTGCTCACACCCCGCATTCACTCCTGCTCACACCCAGCCCCTACTCCTGCTCACACCCAGCTCTCACTCCTGCTCACACCCTGCACTCACTCACGCTCACACCCAGCCCCTACTCCTGCTCACACCCAGCTCTCACTCCTGCTCACACCCAGCGCTCACTCCTGCTCACACCCAGCACTCACTCCTGCTCACACGCAGCGCTCACTCCTGCTCACACCCAGCACTCACTCCTGCTCACACCCAGCCCCCGCTCCTGCTCACACAACTAGCGCGCTCTCCTGCTCACACCCAGCCCCCGCTCCTGCTCACACCCAGCGCTCACTCCTGCTCACACCCAGCGCTGGCTCCTGCTCACACCCAGCACTCGCTCCTGCTCACACCACTCTCCCCGTTACCCCACTCTCCCCGTTACCCCACTCTCCCCAATACCCCACTCTCCCCGTTACCCCACTCTCCCCGTTACCCCACTCTCCCCAATACCCCACTCTCCCCAATACCCCACTCTCCCCATTACCCCACTCTCCCCAATACCCCACTCTCCCCAATACCCCACTCTCCCCGTTACCCCACTCTCCCCAATACCCCACTCTCCCCAATACCCCACTCTCCCCAATACCCCACTCTCCCCAATACCCCACTCTCCTCAATACCCCACTCTCCCCAATACCCCACTCTCCCCAATACCCCACTCTCCCCATTACCCCACTCTCCCCAATACCCCACTCTCCCCAATACCCCACTCTCCCCGTTACCCCACTCTCCCCAATACCCCACTCTCCCCGTTACCCCAATCTGCCCAATACCCCACTCTCCCCGTTACCCCACTCTCCCCGTTACCCCACTCTCCCCAATACCCCACTCTCCCCAATACCCCACTCTCCCCGTTACCCCACTCTCCCCGTTACCCCACTCTCCCCAATACCCCACTCTCCCCGTTACCCCACTCTCCCCGTTACCCCACTCTCCCCGTTACCCCACTCTCCCCAATACTCCACTCTCCCCAATACCCCACTCTCCCCAATACCCCACTCTCCCCGTTACCCCACTCTCCCCAATACCCCACTCTCCCCAATACCCCACTCTCCCCGTTACCCCACTCTCCCCGTTACCCCACTCTCCCCAATACCCCACTCTCCCCAATACCCCACTCTCCCCAATACCCCACTCTCCCCGTTACCCCACTCTCCCCAATACCCCACTCTCCCCAATACCCCACTCTCCCCAATACCCCACTCTCCCCAATACCCCACTCTCCCCAATACCCCACTCTCCCCGTTACCCCACTCTCCCCGTTACCCCACTCTCCCCAATACCCCACTCTCCCCAATACCCCACTCTCCCCAATACCCCACTCTCCCCAATACCCCACTCTCCCCAATACCCCACTCTCCCCAATACCCCACTCTCCCCAATACCCCACTCTCCCCGTTACCCCACTCTCCCCGATACCCCACTCTCCCCGATACCCCACTCTCCCCAATACCCCACTCTCCCCAATACCCCACTCTCTCCAATACCCCACTCTCCCCGTTACCCCACTCTCCCCGATACCCCACTCTCCCCAATACCCCACTCTCCCCAATACCCCACTCTCCCCAATACCCCACTCTCCCCGATACCCCATTCTCCCCGTTACCCCACTCTCCCCAATACCCCACTCTCCCCAATACCCCACTCTCCCCGTTACCCCACTCTCCCCGTTACCCCACTCTCCCCAATACCCCACTCTCCCCGTTACCCCACTCTCCCCAATACCCCACTCTCCCCGTTACCCCACTCTCCCCGTTACCCCACTCTCCCCGTTACCCCACTCTCCCCGTTACCCCACTCTCCCCAATACCCCACTCTCCCCAATACCCCACTCTCCCCGTTACCCACTCTCCCCGTTACCCAGTCTCCCCGTTACCCCACTCTCCCCAATACCCCACTCTCCCCAATACCCCACTCTCCCCAATACCCCACTCTCCCCAATACCCCACTCTCCCCAATACCCCACTCTCCCCGTTACCCCACTCTCCCCGATACCCCACTCTCCCCAATACCCCACTCTCCCCATTACCCCACTCTCCCCAATACCCCACTCTCCCCAATACCCCACTCTCCCCAATACCCCATTCTCCCCGTTACCCCACTCTCCCCAATACCCCACTCTCTCCGTTACCCCACTCTCCCCAATACCCCACTCTCTCCGTTACCCCACTCTCCCCGTTACCCCACTCTCCCCGATACCCCACTCTCCCCAATACCCCACTCTCTCCGTTACCCCACTCTCCCCGTTACCCCACTCTCCCCAATACCCACTCTCCCCAATACCCCACTCTCCCCAATACCCCACTCTCCCCAATACCCCACTCTCCCCAATACCCCACTCTCCCCAATACCCCACTCTCCCCAATACCCCACTCTCCCCATTACCCCACTCTCCCCAATACCCCACTCTCCCCGTTACCCCACTCTCCCCGTTATCCACTCTCCCCAATACCCCACTCTCCCCGTTACCCCACTCTCCCCAATACCCCACTCTCCCCAATACCCCACTCTCCCCAATACCCCACTCTCCCCGTTACCCCACTCTCCCCGTTACCCCACTCTCCCCAATACCCCACTCTCCCCAATACCCCACTCTCTCCGTTACCCCACTCTCCCCAATACCCCACTCTCTCCGTTACCCCACTCTCCCCGTTACCCCACTCTCCCCAATACCCCACTCTCCCCAATACCCCACTCTCTCCGTTACCCCACTCTCCCCGTTACCCCACTCTCCCCAATACCCCACTCTCCCCAATACCCCACTCTCCCCGTTACCCCACTCTCCCCAATACCCCACTCTCCCCAATACCCCACTCTCCCCAATACCCCACTCTCCCCAATACCCCACTCTCCCCAATACCCCACTCTCCCCAATACCCCACTCTCCCCGTTACCCCACTCTCCCCAATACCCCACTCTCCCCAATACCCCACTCTCCCAATACCCCACTCTCCCAATACCCCACTCTCCCCGTTACCCCACTCTCCCCAATACCCCACTCTCCCCAATACCCCACTCTCCCCAATACCCCACTCTCCCCGTTACCCCACTCTCCCCGTTACCCCACTCTCCCCGTTACCCCACTCTCCCCAATACCCCACTCTCCCCGTTACCCCACTCTCCCCAATACCCCACTCTCCCCAATACCCCACTCTCCCCGTTACCCCACTCTCCCCAATACCCCACTCTCCCCAATACCCCACTCTCCCCGTTACCCCACTCTCCCCAATACCCCACTCTCCCCAATACCCCACTCTCCCCAATACCCCAGTCTCCCCGTTACCCCACTCTCCCCAATACCCCACTCTCCCCAATACCCCACTCTCCCCATTACCCCACTCTCCCCGTTACCCCACTCTCCCCAATACCCCACTCTCCCCGTTACCCCACTCTCCCCAATACCCCACTCTCCCCAATACCCCACTCTCCCCAATACCCCACTCTCCCCGTTACCCCACTCTCCCCAATACCCCACTCTCCCCAATACCCCACTCTCCCCAATACCCCACTCTCCCCAATACCCCACTCTCCCCAATACCCCACTCTCCCCGTTACCCCACTCTCCCCGTTACCCCACTCTCCCCAATACCCCACTCTCCCCAATACCCCACTCTCTCCGTTACCCCACTCTCCCCAATACCCCACTCTCCCCGTTACCCCACTCTCCCCAATACCCCACTCTCCCCAATACCCCACTCTCCCCAATACCCCACTCTCCCCGTTACCCCACTCTCCCCAATACCCCACTCTCCCCAATACCCCACTCTCCCCAATACCCCACTCTCCCCGTTACCCCACTCTCCCCGTTACCCCACTCTCCCCCGTTACCCCACTCTCCCCAATACCCCACTCTCCCCAATACCCCACTCTCTCCGTTACCCCACTCTCCGTTACCCCACTCTCCCCAATACCCCACTCTCTCCGTTACCCCACTCTCCCCATTACCCCACTCTCCCCAATACCCCACTCTCCCCAATACCCCACTCTCTCCGTTACCCCACTCTCCCCGTTACCCCACTCTCCCCAATACCCCACTCTCCCCAATACCCCACTCTCCCCCGTTACCCCACTCTCCCCAATACCCCACTCTCCCCAATACCCCACTCTCCCCAATACCCCACTCTCCCCAATACCCCACTCTCCCCAATACCCCACTCTCCCCAATACCCCACTCTCCCAATACCCCACTCTCCCCGTTACCCCACTCTCCCCAATACCCCACTCCCCAATACCCCACTCTCCCCAATACCCCACTCTCCCCAATACCCCACTCTCCCCGTTACCCCACTCTCCCCAATACCCCACTCTCCCCAATACCCCACTCTCCCCGTTCCCCCACTCTCCCCGTTACCCCACTCTCCCCAATACCCCACTCTCCCCAATACCCCACTCTCCCCAATACCCCACTTTCCCCAATACCCCACTCTCCCCAATACCCCACTCTCCCCAATACCCCACTCTCCCCAATACCCCACTCTCCCCAATACCCCACTCTCCCCAATACCCCACTCTCCCCAATACCCCACTCTCCCCGTTACCCCACTCTCCCCGTTACCCCACTCTCCCAATACCCCACTTTCCCCAATACCCCACTCTCCCCGTTACCCCACTCTCCCCGTTACCCCACTCTCCCCAATACCCCACTCTCCCCAATACCCCACTCTCCCCAATACCCCACTCTCCCCGTTACCCAGTCTCCCCGTTACCCCACTCTCCCCAATACCCCACTCTCCCCAATACCCCACTCTCCCCAATACCCCACTCTCCCCGTTACCCCACTCTCCCCGTTACCCCACTCTCCCCGTTACCCCACTCTCCCCAATACCCCACTCTCCCCAATACCCCACTCTCCCCAATACCCCACTCTCCCCATTACCCCACTCTCCCCAATACCCCACTCTCCCCAATACCCCACTCTCCCCGTTACCCCACTCTCCCCAATACCCCACTCTCCCCATTACCCCACTCTCCCCGTTACCCCACTCTCCCCAATACCCCACTCTCCCTAGTATTGCCACTGGAGATTTCTATAACAGGTTTCAGTATCAAAGCACTCCTGTTTTGTGGAATGATTTGATCAGAGATGCCAAGCACAAACTCACTGAAATACTGAGATAAAGGGAGAGAGAGAGAACAGGCAAGTTTGGGGAAAAGATTTCCTGCAATGTCTGGTATTTTCACCCTCTTGCGCTCTTGGTGACGGAGATTGCAATGATGTGGACTGGGATGGGAAATGTACTTTACTGAGCGTGTCAGAGGTGACTGACCCTGGGCTTTGAGGATCTACCTCAATGGAGAAACCACGTTGGAGGAGTCACATTGCTCTTTAATCTTCCCATCACTCCTTTCACCTCCTGCTCTCGCCACATGGCACCTCTTTGGAAAAAGTGGCAGGTTTTAATCCTCGTCGACCATCAGTGCTACCTCCGCTAACTCCGCTGTTGCTGTCAAGATCACGGGTTTGGAGGAAATGGTGGCTCCATCACCTCCATCACACCCTTCTACACATTCTCATGGAGCTGGCTTAGCAACTCGCGACACAAGTACACTACTGCTGGCTGTCCTCACTTTTCACACTCGGTTATTGCACGCTTAAATGGCTGCGCGGTCAATAAAATGCTTTCACTAACAAAAGGAGCAGAGTTCTGTTTTTTTCACTCTTCCTCATTAACGCTCGGACTACTTCACCCCTGAGTGTCGGTCCATCTCTGCCGGCCGGCCCTGGTCCACTCTGGTAGTAGATATTGTTGAATTCTGTCCTGCTAAATAAACACATTGTCCATTCTGGATGTAAAGGTCCAGCGTGGAAGGAGATGGCGACAGCTGTCCAGGAGAGATTGTGGTGACCTCGTTGGCTCATCAGCTGTATCTTGGTGCGCACAATTCTGTGGAGAAGCAGGGAGCGGTCCAACTGGGTCACTAATGTCCTTTTAGGGAAGGAAACCTGCCGTTCTGACCCGCTCTGGGACTATATGTGACTCCAGTCCCACACCGACTCTTAACTGCCCTTCGCAAGCCACTCAGTTGTATCAAACCTGGGCAACTAGGGATAGGCAATATATGCTGGCCTTGCCAGCGACGCCCACATCCCAAGAATTAATCTTTACAAAAATGACACTGATGTACCCGGGTTGTCTTCTTATTCGCAGCTACCAAATTATCTCGGTTTAATCATCTTTATAGAATAACCGATGTAGTCTTTAGCACAGGACCCAAAGCACAATAAATACAGTCTCTCAATGCCAACTTGTCTGCTCAGTTATAACTGTGAGGCTGACAGACTTGATTATGGGGACTTGAGATGGTGGAAGCAACTTTGGCCACTTCTGGAGGGTGGACATAGCAACAGGTGTGTTTTGGGATGGATTTGCACGTTGGAGCTCCATGATCTGTGACCCTACCTGAGAGCGATATTTCCTTATTGGTTTTCACAGCTGTGGCAGTGCTTGGAAATGACCATCTTGCCTTTTCAACTTTAACGTGCAAATCTTTGAAGGTGGCAGGGCAAGTTGAGAAGACTGTTAAAAAGCGTACAGGATCCTGGGCTTTATAAATAGAGGCATTGAGAACAAAACCAAGATTTACTAGAATGGTACCAGGGATGAGGGACTTCAGTTACGTGGAGAGACTGGAGAAGCTGGGGTTGTTCTCCTTAGAACAGAGAAAGTTGAGAGGAGATTTGATAGAGGTGTTCAAAATCAGGAATGCTTTTGATAGAGTAAATAAGGAGAAACTGTTTCCAGTGGCAGGAGGGTCGGTAACCAGAGGACACAGATTTAAGGTAATTGGCAAAAGAACCAGAGGCAACATGAGGAAAAAAAAATTACGCAGCGAGTTGTTGTGATCTGGAACGCGCTGCCTGAAAGGGCGGTGGAAGCAGATTCAATAGTAACTTTCAAAAGGGAATTGGATAAATACTGGAAGGGTAAGAATTTGCAGGGCTATGGGGAAAGAGCAGGGGTGGGTGGGACTAATTGGAGAGCTCGTTCAAAGAGCCAGCATAGGCACGATGGGCCGAATGGCCTCCTCCTGTGCTGCATCATTCTATGATAAAGATTTTGAATTTTCTCTATTGAGAATCCAAGATGAAAGACCGTAGTTCATCAGGCAGACTGTCACCACAGCTGAGGTATGGCAGAAGAGGTTAAATCAGGAATTAGTGACCAGGTGACACGTAGTTTGGGATTTATAAGTCTGTGGAATGTCAGAGGAACTAAGAAATTCCACGTCTTTGAAGTTCTGTGAACAAATGAGCTACAGTGCGATGAGTCTTGGATTTCAACACGGTGGGAATGCAGTCTGGAGGAAGTGTGTGGAATAGCGTCGCCACAGCTTAGGAGGAACAGGAGAGGAAGTTAATGGAGCTTTGATCATAGTATCAGTTAGAGTAGAGAAGGGAAAGGAGGGTTGCTTGAAGAGAGGTTGGTAGCTCTAGGTGAGAGCTGGCTTGCCTAACACACGGCAAGCTTCTGTCCGTGTCTTATCCAGAGGTGTTAGAAGAGCCCCACAAGATATGGCAAACCATTTAAAATATTGGACAGACTTGGGTCTTTACAGAGAGTTTGGAATCATTGAAGTGTTTGGCATGAAAGAGCTAACTTGAAGACAGCTCTAGGATTGGAGGTGGTGTGGGAGATCCATTTGAGGCTGGGGCTATGGTGAAAGAGCAGGGGGGGAGTGGGACTAATTGGAGAGCTCTACCAAAGAGCCGGCACCGGCACGATGGGCCGAATGGCCTCCTTCTGTGCTGTATCGTTCTAGAGGAGTTGGGGAGGCCATCGATCCAGATGAAGAGGATCTAAGAGTGGAGACACCAGAAGTAGACACGGTGTAGAACAAACCAAGGTAGAAAACAACAGTAAGAAAGGTAACAGGAATAGTTGGCAAAATCTCCTCTTTTGTCAAGTGGATTGGATCGCACAGATT
Source organism: Squalus acanthias (assembly GCA_030390025.1). Taxonomy (NCBI): domain Eukaryota; kingdom Metazoa; phylum Chordata; class Chondrichthyes; order Squaliformes; family Squalidae; genus Squalus; species Squalus acanthias. The sequence goes on along the minus strand of CM059434.1, from coordinate 3,132,488 downwards.
GTGGCAGGGAAGTTTAAAGTAACGGTTACCACAGTGCATCATGTTACCGTCACCGTGTCTATCGGTTACGAGGCTAGAATGACTCCATGTTTATTGGGCAGATCACTCATTCCTGGTGTAAATTGTGAATAATATTAATTTTAGATTGTGAGCTGTAATCTATGAACCTGTTATTAACAGTGGGAGCATAAAGACGGAAGGTTGCCTGGAACATGCGATATTAGGTCTTTGTACTTTTGAGTGCACAACCTCGGTGTCGCAGCAAGCTTGCCTCGTTTTGTTGATATAAAATGTCATTCGCTTATAGCTTTTGGAAGTCCCTGGCACCAGAGAGCAAGACTGTTCAACTAAATTTTGAGGTTAGTTCTGTTGATCTATTATCATTTCATTACGGTTTCATGAGCACCGTCGTTCTTTGACTGATTTTTCTTTTAATCCAAAACCGTTGTATTAGAAGCACGCCAGAAAATTATCTCCAGCCAGAAAGATTGTGGAAGGCAGAAAATCATCTCCAGTGGCGACGGGTTGCCACGTAACTCCTTCTGCAAAGTTTGCAGATGCGTCGGTCCAGCGGAAAGATCCTGCTTCCCTGGGAACTGATGCCTGCAGAGAACCCAAGCCATTGGACAAGCATGGCCACATCAAAGCAGACCCCAGCGTCGATACCAACGGGGCAGAAGGCGCATTGGGCAGCCACACGAAGCTGAGAGCTCTGGAGTGCAAGGTATTTCCTTTAAGGCCCTCTCAGCTTCTGCTCTCTGAGCCAGCCTTTCTGAAAGGAGCCTCCAAAGGCGCCGAGCTGGCCGTCCCTCGCCCCAGAGTGCCCTGCAGGGCCGAAATCAAATCCTTCAGTTCGCAGCCTCTTCTGCGCGCCGTGTCCTGGGAATGCATGGAGCTCGATGGCGAGCTCGATGGCGAGCTCTGCTCACTGCCGGAATCACCCGCCAAGGCAGCAGAGAGATTCGGGTTCGGCGATGTGTTTGACTCCAGTCAACTGAAAGCCGCCAATGGCAAGGACCTGCCGGCCGAACCGAAGACGCAGAAGCTTGCCAAGCTCCGAGAGGTAATGTTGACGCTTGTTAAAGGGGCTCCCCGCGGAGAAAGGAAGTGCATGCTGGGGCCTGAGCATTTCCCTTTTAAGGGGCGTCAAGGTAGCTGCCGCGCACGGCTTCTACCATGATCCTGCAAGTGCTTCGTACACAACCAACAACACCAGCAATGTCTTGCCACAGTCCGAGAGGTCGTGAGCGCACTTTGCATGTCTTAATTGTCACCTGCCCAGATACACCGTGTCAGCATTGCTTGAGAGAAACAAAACAGATACACAGCAGCGAACGAAGTGAGATGAGGGGATCACTGAGGTTTTCCGTCATTGTTCCCTCAGTGGGGGAACTCCTCAATCTGCTGTTGAGCACACTGCGAATGTGAGCTGCCTTTGCAAGAACTTTTAACCTGCGCTGATAAACATCTATCAATTATTAAAAATCTTACATCTGCGTGCACTTTCTGTCGACAAAACTCACTTCTTGCTGTCGCGTTTCAGTCACTCTTTGGTGTCACACTTTTTTTTCCATTATAACTTCGCATGTCCACGTTTAAAAGGGGAATTGCCTATGTAAACGCGTGACGCTGTACTTACACCCTCCTGCCAGTGATGGCGCTGCAGTGCCTGAGTTTTGCGTCTCCAGGCTCCTGAGCCTGTGCGGCAGAGAATGTTCTGCGCTCCCACCAGCTCCACATCTCTGCTTGGCAAATTGCTGCAGGTTTTTGCTATTTAGCTATAAATAATAATGTGAAATGAAGTATTTTATTAAAATAGGGAGAGAATGTATGACTTCTAAATGGGGGTTGAGTTATATCAGTGTGCTCACTCTGCTGTACCTTAGTCTTGCCTCTCTGTGTGAAACTAGTTTATAAAAAATAAATTACGAGAGAATTTTAGGACAGTGCATATCTTTGCGGGGGGGGGGGGGGCGGTGCGGATGGGAAATCAAGAGATTAAAAATTGGATTCTCTACTAAAAGACTTCTATTTCTAAAGTTCCTTATCACACCTGGAACGTTCGACCTGAAAAGGTGGTGGAAGCTGATTCCATCAATAATTTTAAACGGGGGTTGGACGGGTTCTTGAGAATGAGGAACTCACAGGGTTACGGACACAAAGCGGGGGATGTGGGACTAACCATGACCGCTCTTTCAAAGAGCCGGCACAGGCACGACGGGCCGAATGGCCTCCTTCTGTGCTGTGCGTTTCTATCATTCTGTCTTTCAAAAATATCTGAAAGTGCCTTGCGTACAGTCAATTGCTTCATTGTTGCGAAAGTAGGTTAAATACAGAAGCTATTTTACGTAAAGTAAGATCCCACAATCAGCATTGAGGGAGGTGAGCAGTTGGTCTGTTCATGGTGGAGTTGGTTGACGGAGGAACGTTGGCTCGGACACCAGGAGAACTCTGTATTCTTCAGGTGCACCGTGGCATCTTTAACTTCAACATAAGCAGACCAACGAGGCCTTGGTTTAATGTCTCTTCTGAAAGACAGCCCCTCCGACAGTGCAGCACTCCCTCAGTACTGCCCCTCCGACAGTGCAGCGCTCCCTCAGTACTGCCCCTCCGACAGTGCAGCGCTCCCTCAGTACTGCCCCTCCGACAGTGCAGTGTTCCCTCAGTACTGCCCCTCCGACAGTGCAGCACTCCCTCAGTACTGCCCCTCCGACAGTGCAGCGCTCCCTCAGTACTGCCCCTCCGACAGTGCGGCGCTCCCTCAGTACTGCCGCTCCGACAGTGCAGCACTCCCTCAGTACTGCCCCTCCGACAGTGCGGCGCTCCCTCAGTACTGCCGCTCCGACAGTGCAGCGCTCCCTCAGTACTGCCCCCTCCGACAGTGCAGCGCTCCCTCAGTACTGCCCCTCCGACAGTGCAGCGCTCCCTCAGTACTGCCCCTCCGACAGTGCGGCGCTCCCTCAGTACTGCTCCTCTGACAGTGCAGCGCTCCTTCAGTACAGCCCCTCCGACAGTGCAGCGCTCCCTCAGTACTGCCCCTCCGACAGTACGGCGCTCCCTCAGTACTGCCCCCTCCGACAGTGCAGCGCTCCCTCAGTACTGCCCCTCCGACAGTGCAGCGCTCCCTCAGTAGTGCCCCTCCGACAGTGCGGCGCTCCCTCAGTACTGCCCCTCCGACAGTGCAGCACTCCCTCAGTACTGCCCCTCCGACAGTGCAGCGCTCCCTCAGTAGTGCCCCTCCGACAGTGCGGCGCTCCCTCAGTACTGCCCCTCCAACAGTGCAGCGCTCCCTCAGTACAGCCCCTCCGACAGTGCAGCGCTCCCTCAGTACTGATCCTCCGACAGTGCAGCACTCCCTCAGTACTGCCCCTCCAACAGTGCAGCGCTCCCTCAGTACTGATCCTCCGACAGTGCAGCACTCCCTCAGTACTGCACTGGATCTGATTGCTGTGTGTATTCACTTCATGAGCCTGTCCTTTTTTCACATATTTACAGGGTCACTGTGCCTAGAACCCAGAAGATTCTTCCCTCATGTGTGAACAATGTCAAAGTAATGAAGTTGTTAATAGTTGTGATAGGTTATAGGAAGTTGGGCCATTCTTCACAAATCAAACTTCGCACAGTCCTGTAGTACATAGAATTACATAAACCTAGAAATTGGGATCCTTAGCGACAGCCGTTAAGGTCCTGTTTTGAAGAAAAAATTGCGGCCTCCTCACTTCCGCCCACTCCTGGCACGTAATCTGGCGGCTGCCATATTGGGTCGGTCGGCAGTGCTGCCGTCGCCGGCTCTCTCCTCGGGTATTTTAATGGTCAAGAGCGTGATGTCAATTGGAGTGCAATGCTGAACCGACGCTCGCTGAGCAACTTTGGGCGTGGCCGCTCCTTTCACCGCCCTCTGCAAAGCACGCCCGTGCGTGCAGCCGTTGCCGGCACGTGGAGCCGGGAGAAGGCGGCGGAGATCTGTCGATCTCTGTCTTCAGTGACTATGCAGAGTGTGCGCAGCCCCACCGAACCTGGGCTCTGTGACAGGTTTGCATTCCTCACTGTTCACTGTTGCAAATAATTTTGACATTGTTTGGACTGGATGGTGTAATCAGAAATTTGATGATACGAGCAGCGTGAGTTTTCATAACTTCAAGTATTTGGAACGTAAAACTGCTGGAAAGATTCCACCCAAATTGCACTCATTTAATCAGTTGGTGATGACTTTTTTGATTAATAATTGTACTTGACAAATTTGCCAGCTAAATATTTGAAAGTGCCAGCAGTTGAATTAAACATAGATTTCAGCTAAACTGCCGCTTGCGTTCTTTAAGATTTGACAGATTGGTGTATTTTTAGGTTTTGATTTATCTTGCATACCCTCTCCGTCGACCTCCAAAACACGAGAAACATAACCAGAAACATTCCACTTCACTTTCATAAATCGCGATTTCCCGATCACGCCGCACAGACAGCACCGCCTGAAAGGACGCGTGGCACGCGAGGTTCTGCGCTGCGCTCATTTAAATCAGCGGGCAGCACCAAAATAACACTCTTTTTCCGGGCGCGAGTAAACCTCGCCCCGCAGTGGCACCGCCTGTTTTCGGGCTGGATCGACTTTTTCGGCCACAGTATTTACAGCACAGAAAGAGGCCGTTCGGCCCCAACTGCTCCGTGCCGGTGTTTATGCTCCACACGAGCCTCCTCCCGCCCCTCTTCATCTCACCCCATCAACATATCCTTCTATTCTTTTCTCCCTCATGTGTTTATCCAGCTTCCCCTTAAATGCATCTGTACTATTCGTCTCAACCACTCCCTGTGGTAGCGAGTTCCACATTCTCACCACTCTCTGGGTAAAGAAGTTTCTCCTGAATTCCCCATTGGATTCATTGTTGACTAACTTACATCCGATTGTTGCTGACTTTATTCCAGGGTATTCGTCTCTATCTAGGAGAGGAGCTCTTTCTGTGAAGAACTCCCTGACATCTGTCCTAAATTTTCCTTTCACTAGTTTGAACGTGTGTTCCCCTTGTTCATTTCCCGGAGCTCTGCACAGCTGGAGCAGCTGGCCTCAGAGATAGAGTGGGGGGCGGGTGGTGGGCGGGGGTGAGAGGGGTGGGGATAGGGATTGGGTCTACGCCCCAATGCTTCACGGACCGTGCATTGATGCTGCATCTCACTCTGCCACCAACAGCCAGGAGAGCGTGATGTTGTGACAGTGATTGTAACCCCCACCCCACCTTCCCCCTTCCCCCACAACCTCCCTCCCACCCCACACTGCCCGTCCCTCCCCTCGATCCCATCCTCCCTCACCCCCTCTCCCTCCCCCACCCTCCACTGCTCTCCTGCCAGTGTTACGGCAAGAATGCACCGCAAGTGACCCTTGGTGTCCATTGCATCTGGGCGCTAGAAGGAAGTCAGTGCTGTTCCATGAACTGTCTTTACAGTGTGGTCCTGACCATGTAATAGAACCACCTGCTTCACCAGACATTGACCTCAAAAGGCTGACGTGCTGCTGACACCGTCCTCCATTGGAACCCCATCTCCGAGAGGAATGGTCACGTAAAAGCGTCGGCAGCCCTTTACCAGCTGCTGGCCCTAGAAACCCCACCACCACCACGACATCAGCGGTCTCCCAGTGTGCCCTGCTCAACACTTGACTCCCAGGCACAGGGTTTGTGTTATTGGCCATTATGTGTCTTTGTGTTTAGTGTCTCCATTACTCTCTCTTGTTCTCTCATTCTCCCATTCTCTATAATGTCAGTGTTGGAGTCTCTCTCTCACCTGTGCCTGTGTATGTTTTCCTTTATCTGTTTTTGTAGTGTGTGTGGAAATATTCCTCTTTGTGTGAATAACCATCCTCTCTGCTCTATTACATTGTCTCTCCCCATCTTGTTCTCCGTTCCCTTTGTCTCTCTCAGCACATCTGTCCCTTCTCCCTCTCTTGTCTTAACTGTCTCCCCTCACTCTCCCCCTCTCCTCGCTCTCTCTTCTCTCTCCCGCTTTCTCTTTTCTCTTCCACTCACCTTGCCCTCTCCTACTCTCCGTTCTCTCTCCCACTCCCTCTTCTCTTTCTTCCGGATGATCATCGCTCCTGTGAAGCGCCTTGGGGCGGTTCTACTTCGTTAAAGGCGCTATATAAATGCAAGCAGCTGCTGCAGTTAGTTTTAGATTGTGATGTGTTGGGAGCAACTGTTGCTCTGCCGGAGCCTCAGGGAGTGGGAGAGCAATTGGCCAGAGGTTCTTCCTGAATTGGCCACGTTTCTTCGTCTGTTCCAAGAGGCAGCGTTGCTGGGAGGTGGGGCGGGAGTGAGCGTGGTTACACTGGATGGGGCGAGTGTGGTTATACTGGATGGGGCGAGTGTGGTTATACTGGATGGGGCGAGTGTGGTTATACTGGATGGGGCGAGCGAGGTTATACTGGATGGGGCGAGTGTGGTTATACTGGATGGGGCGAGCGAGGTTATACTGGATGGGGCGAGTGTGGTTATACTGGATGGAGCGAGTGTGGTTACACAGGATGGAGCGAGTGTGGTTATACTGGATGGAGCGAGTGTGGTTACACAGGATGGAGCGAGTGTCGTTATACTGGATGGAGCGAGTGTGGTTATACTGGATGGAGCGAGTGTGGTTATACTGGATGGGGCGAGTGTGGTTATACTGGATGGGGCGAGTGTGGTTATACTGGATGGGGCGAGCGAGGTTATACTGGATGGAGCGAGCGAGGTTATACTGGATGGAGCGAGTGTGGTTATACTGGATGGGGCGAGTGTGGTTATACTGGATGGGGCGAGTGTGGATACACAGGATGGAGCGAGTGTGGTTATACTGGATGGAGCGAGTGTGGTTATACTGGATGGAGCGAGTGTGGTTATACTGGATGGGGCGAGTGTGGTTATACTGGATGGAGCGAGTGTGGTTATACTGGATGGAGCGAGTGTGGTTATACTGGATGGAGCGAGTGTGGTTACACTGGATGGAGCGAGTGTGGTTATACTGGATGGAGCGAGTGTGGTTATACTGGATGGAGCGAGTGTGGTTATACTGGATGGAGCGAGTGTGGTTATACTGGATGGAGCGAGTGTGGTTATACTGGATGGGGCGAGTGAGGTTATACTGGATGGAGCGAGCGAGGTTATACTGGATGGGGCGAGTGTGGTTATACTGGATGGGGCGAGTGTGGTTACACTGGATGGAGTGAGCGAGGTTATACTGGATGGAGCGAGTGTGGTTATACTGGATGGAGTGAGTGAGGTTATACTGGATGGAGCGAGTGTGGTTATACTGGATGGAGCGAGTGTGGTTATACTGGATGGGGCGAGTGTGGTTATACTGGATGGAGCGAGTGTGGTTATACTGGATGGAGCGAGTGTGGTTATACTGGATGGAGCGAGTGTGGTTATACTGGATGGGGCGAGTGTGGTTATACTGGATGGAGCGAGTGTGGTTATACTGGATGGAGCGAGTGTGGTTATACTGGATGGAGCGAGTGTGGTTATACTGGATGGAGTGAGCGTGGTTATACTGGATGGAGCGAGTGAGGTTATACTGGATGGAGCGAGTGTGGTTACACTGGATGGGGCGAGTGTGGTTATACTGGATGGGGCGAGTGTGGTTATACTGGATGGAGCGAGTGTGGTTATACTGGATGGAGCGAGTGTGGTTATACTGGATGGAGCGAGTGTGGTTATACTGGATGGAGCGAGTGTGGTTATACTGGATGGAGCGAGTGTGGTTATACTGGATGGAGCGAGTGTGGTTATACTGGATGGAGTGAGGTTATACTGAATGGAGCGAGTGTGGTTATACTGGATGGAGCGAGTGTGGTTATACTGGATGGAGTGAGGTTATACTGGATGGAGCGAGTGTGGTTATACTGGATGGAGTGAGTGTGGTTATACTGGATGGAGCGAGTGTGGTTATACTGGATGGGGCGAGTGTGGTTATACTGGATGGAGCGAGTGTGGTTATACTGGATGGGGCGAGTGTGGTTATACTGGATGGAGCGAGTGTGGTTATACTGGATGGGGCGAGTGTGGTTATACTGGATGGAGTGAGTGTGGTTATACTGGATGGAGCAAGCAAGGTTATACTGGATGGAGCGAGCGTGGTTATACTGGATGGGGCGAGCGAGGTTATACTGGATGGAGCGAGTGTGGTTATACTGGATGGAGCGGGGTTATACTGGATGGAGCGAGTGTGGTTATACTGGATGGAGCGAGTGTGGTTATACTGGATGGAGCGAGTGTGGTTATACTGGATGGAGCGAGTGTGGTTATACTGGATGGAGCGAGTGTGGTTATACTGGATGGAGCGAGTGTGGTTATACTGGATGGGGCGAGCGAGGTTATACTGGATGGGGCGAGTGTGGTTACACTGGATGGAGCGAGCGAGGTTATACTGGATGGAGCGAGTGTGGTTATACTGGATGGGGCGAGTGTGGTTATACTGGATGGAGCGAGCGAGGTTATACTGGATGGGGCGAGTGTGGTTATACTGGATGGGGCGAGTGTAGTTATACTGGATGGAGCGAGTGTGGTTATACTGGATGGAGCGAGTGTGGTTATACTGGATGGGGCGAGTGTGGTTATACTGGATGGAGCGAGCGAGGTTATACTGGATGGAGCGAGTGTGGTTATACTGGATGGAGCGAGCGAGGTTATACTGGATGGGGCGAGTGTGGTTATACTGGATGGGGCGAGTGTGGTTATACTGGATGGAGTGAGTGTGGTTATACTGGATGGAGCGAGGTTATACTGGATGGAGCGAGTGTGGTTATACTGGATGGAGCGAGGTTATACTGGATGGAGCGAGCGAGGTTATACTGGATGGAGCGAGCGTGGTTATACTGGATGGAGCGAGTGTGGTTATACTGGATGGAGCGAGTGTGGTTATACTGGATGGGGCGAGTGTGGTTATACTGGATGGAGCGAGTGTGGTTACACTGGATGGGGCGAGTGTGGTTATACTGGATGGAGCGAGCGAGGTTATACTGGATGGAGCGAGCGTGGTTATACTGGATGTGGCGAGTGTGGTTATACTGGATGGAGCGAGCGAGGTTATACTGGATGGAGCGAGCGTGGTTATACTGGATGGAGCGAGTGTGGTTATACTGGATGGAGCGAGTGTGGTTATATTGGATGGGGCGAGTGTGGTTATACTGGATGGAGCGAGTGTGGTTATACTGGATGGAGCGAGCGAGGTTATACTGGATGGAGCGAGCGAGGTTATACTGGATGGAGCGAGCGTGGTTATACTGGATGGAGCGAGTGTGGTTATACTGGATGGAGCGAGTGTGGTTATATTGGATGGGGCGAGTGTGGTTATACTGGATGGAGCGAGTGTGGTTATACTGGATGGAGCGAGCGAGGTTATACTGGATGGAGCGAGTGTGGTTATACTGGATGGAGGGAGCGAGGTTATACTGGATGGAGCGAGTGTGGTTATACTGGATGGAGCGAGTGTGGTTATACTGGATGGAGCGAGCGAGGTTATACTGGATGGAGGGAGCGAGGTTATACTGGATGGAGTGAGTGTGGTTATACTGGATGGGGCGAGCGAGGTTATACTGGATGGAGCGAGTGTGGTTATACTGGATGGAGCGAGTGTGGTTATACTGGATGGAGCGAGTGTGGTTACACTGGATGGAGCGAGTGTGTTTATACTGGATGGAGTGAGGTTATACTGGATGGAGCGAGTGTGGTTATACTGGATGGAGCGAGCGAGGTTATACTGGATGGAGCGAGTGTGGTTATACTGGATGGAGCGAGTGTGGTTATACTGGATGGGGCGAGTGTGGTTATACTGGATGGAGCGAGCGAGGTTATACTGGATGGAGCGAGTGTGGTTATACTGGATGGAGCGAGTGTGGTTATACTGGATGGAGCGAGTGTTGTTATACTGGATGGAGCGAGCGAGGTTATACTGGATGGAGCGAGTGTGGTTATACTGGATGGGGCGAGTGTGGTTATACTGGATGGAGCGAGTGTGGTTATACTGGATGGAGCGAGTGTGGTTATACTGGATGGAGCGAGTGTGGTTATACTGGATGGAGCGAGTGTGGTTATACTGGATGGAGCGAGTGTGGTTATACTGGATGGGGCGAGTGTGGTTATACTGGATGGAGTGAGGTTATACTGGATGGAGCGAGTGTGGTTATACTGGATGGAGTGAGGTTATACTGGATGGGGCGAGTGTGGTTATACTGGATGGAGCGAGTGTGGTTATACTGGATGGGGCGAGCGAGGTTATACTGGATGGAGCGAGTGTGGTTATACTGGATGGGGCGAGCGAGGTTATTCTGGATGGGGCGAGTGTGGTTATACTGGATGGGGCGAGTGTGGTTATACTGGATGGAGTGAGTGTGGTTATACTGGATGGAGCGAGGTTATACTGGATGGAGCGAGTGTGGTTATACTGGATGGAGCGAGGTTATACTGGATGGAGCGAGCGAGGTTATACTGGATGGAGCGAGCGTGGTTATACTGGATGGAGCGAGTGTGGTTATACTGGATGGAGCGAGTGTGGTTATACTGGATGGGGCGAGTGTGGTTATACTGGATGGAGCGAGTGTGGTTACACTGGATGGGGCGAGTGTGGTTATACTGGATGGAGCGAGTGTGGTTACACTGGATGGAGCGAGTGAGGTTATACTGGATGGAGCGAGTGAGGTTATACTGGATGGAGCGAGTGTGGTTATACTGGATGGAGCGAGTGAGGTTATACTGGATGGAGCGAGTGTGGTTATACTGGATGGGGCGAGTGTGGTTACACTGGATGGGGCGAGTGTAGTTATACTGGATGGAGCGAGTGTGGTTATACTGGATGGGGCGAGTGTGGTTATACTGGATGGAGCGAGTGCGTTTATACTGGATGGAGTGAGCGAGGTTATACTGGATGGAGCGAGTGTGGTTATACTGGATGGAGCGAGTGTGGTTATACTGGATGGAGCGTGTGTGGTTATACTGGATGGAGCGAGCGAGGTTATACTGGATGGAGCGAGTGTGGTTATACTGGATGGAGGGAGCGAGGTTATACTGGATGGAGCGAGTGTGGTTATACTGGATGGAGCGAGCGAGGTTATACTGGATGGAGGGAGCGAGGTTATACTGGATGGAGTGAGTGTGGTTATACTGGATGGGGCGAGCGAGGTTATACTGGATGGAGCGAGTGTGGTTATACTGGATGGAGCGAGCGAGGTTATACTGGATGGAGCGAGTGTGGTTATACTGGATGGGGCGAGTGTGGTTATACTGGATGGGGCGAGTGTGGTTATACTGGATGGGGCGAGTGTGGTTATACTGGATGGGGCGAGTGTGGTTATACTGGATGGGGCGAGTGTGGTTATACTGGATGGAGCGAGTGTGGTTATACTGGATGGAGCGAGTGTGGTTATACTGGATGGGGCGAGTGTGGTTATACTGGATGGAGCGAGTGTGGTTATACTGGATGGAGCGAGTGTGGTTATACTGGATGGAGCGAGTGTGGTTATACTGGATGGAGCGAGTGTGGTTATACTGGATGGAGCGAGTGTAGTTATACTGGATGGAGCGAGTGTGGTTATACTGGATGGAGCGAGTGTGGTTATACTGGATGGAGCGAGTGTGGTTATACTGGATGGGGCGAGTGTGGTTATACTGGATGGAGTGAGGTTATACTGGATGGAGCGAGTGTGGTTATACTGGATGGGGCGAGTGTGGTTATACTGGATGGAGCGAGTGTGGTTATACTGGATGGAGCGAGTGTGGTTATACTGGATGGGGCGAGTGTGGTTATACTGGATGGAGTGAGGTTATACTGGATGGAGCGAGTGTGGTTATACTGGATGGAGTGAGTGTGGTTATACTGGATGGGGCGAGTGTGGTTATACTGGATGGGGCGAGTGTGGTTATACTGGATGGAGTGAGTGTGGTTATACTGGATGGAGCGAGTGTGGTTATACTGGATGGAGCGAGTGTGGTTACACTGGATGGAGCGAGTGTGGTTATACTGGATGGAGTGAGGTTATACTGGATGGAGCGAGTGTGGTTATACTGGATGGAGTGAGTGTCGTTATACTGGATGGAGTGAGGTTATACTGGATGGAGCGAGTGTGGTTATACTGGATGGAGTGAGTGTGGTTATACTGGATGGGGCGAGTGTGGTTATACTGGATGGGGCGAGTGTGGTTATACTGGATGGAGTGAGTGTGGTTATACTGGATGGAGCGAGTGTGGTTATACTGGATGGAGCGAGTGAGGTTATACTGGATGGAGCGAGTGTGGTTATACTGGATGGGGCGAGTGAGGTTATACTGGATGGAGCGAGTGTGGTTATACTGGATGGGGCGAGTGAGGTTATACTGGATGGAGCGAGTGTGGTTATACTGGATGGGGCGAGTGTGGTTATACTGGATGGAGCGAGTGTGGTTATACTGGATGGAGCGAGTGCGTTTATACTGGATGGAGTGAGCGAGGTTATACTGGATGGAGCGAGTGTGGTTATACTGGATGGAGCGAGTGTGGTTATACTGGATGGAGCGAGTGTGGTTATACTGGATGGAGCGAGTGTGGTTATACTGGATGGAGCGAGCGAGGTTATACTGGATGGGGCGAGTGTGGTTATACTGGATGGAGGGAGCGAGGTTATACTGGATGGAGCGAGTGTGGTTATACTGGATGGAGCGAGCGAGGTTATACTGGATGGAGGGAGCGAGGTTATACTGGATGGAGTGAGTGTGGTTATACTGGATGGAGCGAGTGTGGTGACACTGGATGGAGCGAGTGTGGTTATACTGGATGGAGCGAGTGTGGTTATACTGGATGGAGTGAGCGAGGTTATACTGGATGGAGAGAGTGTGGTTATACTGGATGGGGCGAGTGTGGTTATACTGGATGGGGCGAGTGTGGTTATACTGGATGGAGCGAGTGTGGTTATACTGGATGGAGCGAGTGAGGTTATACTGGATGGAGTGAGTGTGGTTATACTGGATGGAGCGAGTGTGGTTATACTGGATGGAGCGAGTGTGGTTATACTGGATGGGGCGAGTGTGGTTATACTGGATGGAGCGAGTGTTGTTATACTGGATGGAGCGACTGTGGTTATACTGGATGGAGCGAGTGTGGTTATACTGGATGGAGTGAGGTTATACTGGATGGATGGAGCGAGGTTATACTGGATGGAGCGAGTGTTGTTATACTGGATGGAGGGAGCGAGGTTATACTGGATGGAGCGAGTGTGGTTATACTGGATGGGGCGAGTGTGGTTATACTGGATGGAGCGAGTGTGGTTATACTGGATGGAGCGAGTGTGGTTATACTGGATGGAGCGAGGTTATACTGGATGGGGCGAGTGTGGTTATACTGGATAGAAACATAGAAACATAGAAAATAGGTACAGGAGTAGACCATTCGGTCCTTCGAGCCTGCACCGCCATTCAATGCGTTCATGGCTGAACATGCTACCTCAGTACCCCATTCCTGCTTTCTCGCCATACCCCTTGATCCCCCTAGTTGTGAGTGTTATATCTAACTCCCTTTTGAATATATTTAGCGAACTGGCCTCAACAACCTTCTGTGGAAGAGAATTCCATAGATTCACCACTCTCTGGGTGAAGAAGTTCCTCCTCAGCACAGTCTTAAATGGCTTCCCCTTAATCCTTAGACTGTGACCCCTGGTTCTAGTTTTCCCTAACATTGGGAACATTCTGCCCGCATCTAATTTGTCTAAACCAGTCAGGATTTTAAATGTCTCTATAAGATCCCCCCTCATTCTTCTGAACTCCAGAGGATACAAGTTCAGTTGACCCAATCTTTCTTGATATGTCAGTCCGGCCATCCCAGGAATCAATCTAGTGAACCTTCGCTGCACTCCCTCAATAGCAAGAATGTCCTTCCTTAAGTTAGGAGACCAAAACTGCGCACAATACTCCAGGTGTGGCCTCACCAAGGCCCTGTACAACTGCAGCATCACCTCCCTACTCCTGTACTCAAATCCCCTTACTATGAAGGCCATCATTCCGTTTGCTTTCTTGACTGCCTGCTGCACTTGCATTCCCACCTTCAGTGACTGATGTACCATGACGCCCAGGTCTCGTTGCACCTCCCCTTTCCCTAATCTGCCACCATTCAGGTAATAGTCCGCCTCTCTATTTTTGCCACCAAAGTGGATAACCCTCACATTTATCCACATTGTACTTCATCTGCCATACATTTGCCCATTCACCCAACCTGTCCAAGTCACTCTGTAGCCTCCTAGCATCCTCCTCATTGTTCACACTGCCTCCCAATTTTATGTCATCCGCAAATTTGGAGATATTACATTTAATCCCTTCGTCCAAATCATTAATATATAATGTAAACAGCTGGGGTCCCAGCACCGAACCCTGCGGTACCCCGCTGGTCACTGCCTGCCATTCTGAAAAGTACCCATTTACTCCTACTCTTTGTTTCCTGTGTGCCAACCAGTTCTCAATCCACGTCAACACATTACCCCCAATCCCATGTGCTTTAACTTTGCTCACCAATCTCTTGAAATCTTCTGAAAGTCCAAATACACCACATCTACTGGTTCCCCCCTGTCCACCCTATTGGAAACATCCTCAAAAAATTCCAGAAGATTTGTCAAGCATGATTTCCCTTTCACAAATCCATGCTGACTTGGACCTATCATGTCGCCACTTTCCAAATGGTCTGTTGTGACATCTTTAATAATTGCTTCCATCATTTTACCCACGACCGATGTCAGGCTGACCGGTCTATAATTCCCTGTTTTCTCCCTCCCTCCTTTTTTAAAAAGAGGGGTTACATTGGCCACCCTCCACTCCATCGGAACTGATCCAGAGTCTAAGGAATGTTGGAAAATGATCGTCAATGCATCCACTATTTCCAAGGCCACCTCCTTAAGTACTCTGGGATGCAGACCATCAGGCCCCGGGGATTTTTCAGCCTTCAGTCCCTTCAATTTCCCCAATACCTTTTCCCGACTAATAAGGATTTCCCTCAGCTCCTCCCTCTTACCAGATCCTCTGACCCCTTTTATTTCCGGCAGGTTGTGTGTGTCCTCCACAGTAAACACCGAACCAAAGTACTTGTTCAATTGATCTGCCATTTCCTTGTTCCCCATTACGACTTGCCCTGTTTCCGACTGCAGGGGACCTACGTTTGTTTTTACTAACCTCTTTCTTTTTACATATTTATAGAAGCTTTTGCAGTCCATTTTAATGTTCTCTGCAAGCTTCCTTTCATATTTTATTTTCCCTGCCCTAATCAAACCCTTCGTCCTCCTTTGCTGAGTTTTGAAGTTCTCCCAGTCCCCGGGTTTGCTGCTACTTCTGGCCAATTTGTATGCAACTTCCTTGGTTTTAATACTATCCCTGATTTCCCTTGTTAGCCATGGTTGAGCCACCTTCCCTTTTTTATTTTTACGCCAGACCGGGATGTACAATTGTTGTAGTTCATCCATGCGATCTCTAAATGTCTGCCATTGCCCTTCTACTGATAGCCCCTTAAATATCGCTTGCCAATTTAACCTCGCCAATTCACGCCTCATACCATCAAAGTTGCCCTTATTTAAGTTCTGGACCATGGTCTCTGACTTAACTGTTTCCTTCTCCATCCTAATGTAGAACTCCACCATACTATGGTCACTCTTCCCCAGGGGGCCTCGTACCACAAGATTGCTGATTAGTCCTTCCTCATTACACAACACCCAGTCCAGGATGGCCTCCCCTCGAGTTGGTTCCTCAACATATTGGTTTAGGAAACCATCCCTTAAACACTCCAGGAAATCCTCCTCCACCGTATTGCTTCCAGTTTGAGTAGCCCAATCTATATGCATATTAAAGTCACCCATGATAACTGCCGTGCCTTTTTTGCACGCACCTCTGATTTCCTGTTTCATACCCTCCCCCACCTCACCACTGCTGTTTGGAGGTCTGTACACAACTCCCACTAACGTTTTCTGCCCTTTGGTGTTCTGCAGCTCAACCCATATTGATTCCACATCCTCCAAGCTGATGTCCTTCCTAGCTATTGCATTAATCTCCTCTTTAACCAGCAATGCTACCCCACCCCCTTTTCCTTTTATTCTATCCTTTCTGAATGTTGAATACCCCTGGATGTTCAGTTCCCAGCCTTGATTGTTCTGGAGCCACGTCTCTGTAATCCCAATCACATCGTATCCGTTAACATCTATTTGCACAGTCAATTCATCCACCTTATTACGGATACTCCTTGCATTAAGACACAGAGCCTTTAGGCTTATTTTATTAACATCCTTTGTCCTTTTAGACTTATGATTTAGTATGGCCCTTTGTGTTTCTTGCCTTTGTTTACTCGGCCTTCCCCTATTGTTTCTCACCCTTCTAACATTTGTTTCTGACTGCATATTACTTCCCCCTGTTTCGCTACATAGGTTCCCCTTCCCCTGCCATATTAGTTTAAATCCTCCCGAACTGCTTTAGCAAATATTACCCCGAGGACATCGGTTCCAGTCCTGCCCAAGTGCAGACCGTCCCTTTTGTACAGGTCCCACTTCCCCCAGAACTGGTTCCAATGCCTCAGGAATTTGAATCCCTCCCTCCTGCACCACTGCTCAAGCCACGTATTCAATCTCACTATCCTGTTCTCTCTATTCTGATTAGCTCGTGGCCCTGGTAGCAATCCAGAGATTACTACCTTAGAGGTCCTACTTTTTAATTTAGCTCCTAGCTCCCTAAATTCTGCTTGTAGGACCTCTTCCCGCTTTTTACCTATATCGTTGGTACCTACATGCACCACGACAGCTGGCTGTTCACCCTCCCTCTTCAGAATGTTCTGCAGCCGCTCCGAGACATCCTTGACCCTTGCACCAGGGAGGCAACATACCATCCTGGAATCTCGGTTACGGCCACAGAAACTCCTGTCTATTCCCCTTACAATTGAGTCCCCTATCACTATAGCCCTACCACTCTTTTTCCCGCCCTGCTGTGCAGCAGAGCCAGCCATGGTGCCATGAACCTGGCTGCTGGTGCCTTCCCCTGGTAGGCCATCTCCCCCAACAGTATCCAAAGCGGCATACCTGTTTTGGAGGGAGATGACCACAGGAGACTCCTGCACTACCTTCCTGATATTGCCCTGCTTCTTGGTCACCCATTCACTGTCTGTCCTAGCCTTTACCTGCGGTGTGGACAACTCACTAAATGAGCGATTCACCGAGTTCTCGGCATCGTGCATGCTCCAGAGTGAGTCCACCCGCAGCTCCAGCACCGCCATGCGGGCTGTCAGGAGCTGCAGCTGGACACACTTCCCGCACACGTAGTTGTCAGGGACACTGGAAGTGTCCCTGGTTTCCCACATGGCACAGGAGGAGCATGAAACGGGTCCAAGACTTCCTGTCATGACTTAACCCTTATGTTACTTTATTACTAAAATTTAAACTTATTTATCTTAGGTCCAGGAGTTAAGTCCCTGAAAACAAAATATAAAATCGAACCTACCTTTTAAATTCCCTCTACCCCTAAAGGTTAGAGGAGGTGGGAGGGTGGGAGTCACTACTAGTGTAGTGTCTCGGGTTTAGCAACCGCTCCACCTATATACGGGTACCAATGAATTGGCCCCGCCCCCTGCCTTTGTGTGGTTATACTGGATGGAGCGAGTGTGCTTATACTGGATGGGGCGAGCGAGGTTATACTGGATGGAGCGAGGTTATACTGGATGGGGCGAGTGTGGTTATACTGGATGGAGCGAGTGTGGTTATACTGGATGGAGCGAGTGTGGTTATACTGGATGGAGCGAGGTTATACTGGTTGGAGCGAGTGTGGTTATACTGGATGGAGCGAGTGTGCTTATACTGGATGGGGCGAGCGAGGTTATACTGGATGGAGCGAGGTTATACTGGATGGGGCGAGTGTGGTTATACTGGATGGAGCGAGTGTGGTTATACTGGATGGAGCGAGTGTGGTTATACTGGATGGAGCGAGGTTATACTGGTTGGAGCGAGTGTGGTTATACTGGATGGAGCGAGGTTATACTGGATGGAGCGAGTGTGGTTATACTGGATAGGACGAGTGTGGTTATACTGGATGGAGCGAGGTTATACTGGATGGAGCGAGTGTGGTTATACTGGATGGAGCGAGGTTATACTGGATGGAGCGAGTGTGGTTATACTGGATGGAGTGAGTGTGGTTATACTGGATGGAGAGAGTGAGATTATACTGGATGGAGCGAGTGTGGTTATACTGGATGGAGCGAGGTTATACTGGATGGAGCGAGTGTGGTTATACTGGATGGGGCGAGGTTATACTGGATGGAGCGAGTGTGGTTATACTGGATGGAGCGAGTGTGGTTATACTGGATGGGGCGAGTGTGGTTATACTGGATGGGGCGAGGTTATACTGGATGGAGCGAGTGTGGTTATACTGGATGGGGCGAGGTTATACTGGATGGAGCGAGTGTGGTTATACTGGATGGGGCGAGGTTATACTGGATGGAGCGAGTGTGGTTATACTGGATGGAGCGAGGTTATACTGGATGGAGCGAGTGTGGTTATACTGGATGGAGCGAGTGTGGTTATACTGGATGGGGCGAGTGTGGTTATACTGGATGGAGCGAGGTTATACTGGATGGAGCGAGTGTGGTTATACTGGATGGAGCGAGTGTGGTTATACTGGATGGAGCGAGCGAGGTTATACTGGATGGAGCGAGGTTATACTGGATGGAGCGAGTGTGGTTATACTGGATGGAGTGAGTGTGGTTATACTGGATGGAGCGAGTGTGGTTATACTGGATGGAGCGAGGTTATACTGGATGGAGCGAGTGTGGTTATACTGGATGGAGCGAGTGTTGTTATACTGGATGTGGCGAGTGTGGTTATACTGGATGGAGCGAGTGTGGTTATACTGGATGGAGCGAGTGTTGTTATACTGGATGGGGCGAGTGTGGTTATACTGGATGGAGCGAGTGTGGTTACACTGGATGGAGCGAGTGTGGTTATACTGGATGGAGCGAGTGTGGTTATACTGGATGGGGCGAGTGTGGTTATACTGGATGGAGCGAGTGTGGTTATACTGGATGGAGCGAGTGTGGTTATACTGGATGGAGCGAGTGTGGTTATACTGGATGGAGCGAGGTTATACTGGATGGAGCGAGCGAGGTTATACTGGATGGAGCGAGTGTGGTTATACTGGATGGGGCGAGTGTGGTTATACTGGATGGGGCGAGTGTGGTTATACTGGATGGGGCGAGTGTGGTTATACTGGATGGGGCGAGTGTGGTTATACTGGATGGAGCGAGTGTGGTTACACTGGATGGAGCGAGTGTGGTTACACTGGATGGAGCGAGTGTGGTTATACTGGATGGGGCGAGCGAGGTTATACTGGATGGGGCGAGTGTGGTTACACTGGATGGAGCGGGTGTGGTTATACTGGATGGAGCGAGTGTGGTTATACTGGATGGAGCGAGTGTGGTTATACTGGATGGAGCGAGTGTGGTTATACTGGATGGAGCGAGTGTGGTTATACTGGATGGAGCGAGTGTGATTATACTGGATGTGGCGAGTGTGTTTATACTGGATGGAGCGAGTGTGGTTATACTGGATGGAGCGAGTGTGGTTATACTGGATGGAGCGAGTGTGGTTATACTGGATGGAGCAAGTGTGGTTATACTGGATGGGGCGAGTGTGGTTATACTGGATGGAGCGAGTGTTGTTATACTGGATGGAGCGAGTGTTGTTATACTGGATGGAGCGAGCGGGGTTATACTGGATGTGGCGAGTGTGTTTATACTGGATGGAGCGAGTGTGGTTATACTGGATGGAGCGAGTGTGCTTATACTGGATGGGGCGAGTGTGGTTATACTGGATGGAGCGAGCGAGGTTATACTGGATGGAGCGAGGTTATACTGGATGGAGCGAGTGTGGTTATACTGGATGGAGCGAGTGTGGTTATACTGGATGGAGCGAGTGTGGTTATACTGGATGGAGCGAGTGTGGTTATACTGGATGGAGCGAGTGTGGTTATACTGGATGGAGGGAGGTTATACTGGATGGAGTGAGTGTGGTTATACTGGATGGAGCGAGTGTGGTTATACTGGATGGAGCGAGGTTATACTGGATGGAGCGAGTGTGGTTATACTGGATGGAGCGAGTGTTGTTATACTGGATGTGGCGAGTGTGGTTATACTGGATGGAGCGAGTGTGGTTATACTGGATGGAGCGAGTGTGGTTATACTGGATGGAGCGAGTGTGGTTATACTGGATGGGGCGAGTGTGGTTATACTGGATGGAGCGAGTGTGGTTATACTGGATGGAGCGAGTGTGGTTATACTGGATGGAGCGAGTGTGGTTACACTGGATGGAGCGAGTGTGGTTATACTGGATGGGGCGAGCGAGGTTATACTGGATGGGGCGAGTGTGGTTACACTGGATGGAGCGAGTGTGGTTATACTGGATGGAGCGAGTGTGGTTATACTGGATGGGGCGAGTGTGGTTACACTGGATGGAGCGAGCGAGGTTATACTGGATGGAGCGAGTGTGGTTATACTGGATGGAGCGAGTGTGGTTATACTGGATGGAGCGAGTGTGATTATACTGGATGGAGCGAGTGTGGTTATACTGGATGGAGCGAGTGTTGTTATACTGGATGGAGCGAGTGTTGTTATACTGGATGGAGCGAGTGTGATTATACTGGATGGAGCGAGTGTGGTTATACTGGATGGAGCGAGTGTTGTTATACTGGATGGAGCGAGTGTGATTATACTGGATGGAGCGAGTGTGGTTATACTGGATGGAGCGAGTGTTGTTATAATGGATGGGGCGAGTGTGGTTATACTGGATGGAGCGAGTGTGGTTATACTGGATGGAGCGAGTGTGGTTATAATGGATGGGGCGAGTGTGGTTATACTGGATGGAGCGAGTGTGATTATACTGGATGGAGCGAGTGTGGTTATACTGGATGGAGTGAGTGTTGTTATACTGGATGTGGCGAGTGTGTTTATACTGGATGGGGCGAGTGTGGTTATACTGGATGGAGCGAGTGTGGTTATACTGGATGGAGCGAGGTTATACTGGATGAGGCGAGTGTGGTTATACTGGATGGAGCGAGTGTGGTTATACTGGATGGGGCGAGTGTGGTTATACTGGATGTGGCGAGTGTGGTTATACTGGATGGAGCGAGTGTGGTTATACTGGATGGAGCGAGTGTGGTTATACTGGATGGAGCGAGTGTTGTTATACTGGATGGGGCGAGTGTGGTTATACTGGATGGGGCGAGTGTGGTTATACTGGATGGAGCGAGTGTGGTTATACTGGATGGAGCGAGTGTGGTTATATTGGATGGAGCGAGTGTGGTTATACTGGATGGGGCGAGTGTGGTTATATTGGATGGAGCGAGTGTGGTTATACTGGATGGGGCGAGTGTGGTTATATTGGATGGAGCGAGTGTGGTTATACTGGATGGGGCGAGTGTGGTTATACTGGATGGAGCGAGTGTGGTTATACTGGATGGGGCGAGTGTGGTTATATTGGATGGAGCGAGTGTGGTTATACTGGATGGAGTGAGGTTATACTGGATGGAGCGAGTGAGGTTATACTGGATGGGGCGAGTGTGGTTATATTGGATGGAGCGAGTGTGGTTATACTGGATGGAGTGAGGTTATACTGGATGGAGCGAGTGAGGTTATACTGGATGGGGCGAGTGAGGTTATACTGGATGGAGTGAGGTTATACTGGATGGAGCGAGTGCGGTTATTCTGGATGGGGCGAGTTTGATGGTCTTTCCCACTCTCCTGTTGGTTGGTTTCAATGCAAAGGGTTTTGCCTTTAGTTACAATGTTTGTAGAATCAGTGCCATTAAATATTGAATTATTTTTGGTAAATATGCTGCACCTTTCCTCTATAAGTTGCATCTAATGTACAGCGAGTAATCATGTACGTAATAACATAAGAAATAGGAGCAGGATTCGGCCGTTTGGCCCCTCGAGCCTGCTCCGCCATTCAATAAGATCATGGCTGATCTTCTACCTCATCTTCACTTTCCCGCACTATACCCATATCCTTTGACTCCCTTAATATTCAAAAATCTATCGATCTCTGTCTTGAATATACTCAACGACTGAGCCTCTACAGCCCTCTGGGGCAGAGAATTCCAAAGATTCACCACCCTCTGAGTGAAGAACTTTCTCCTCATCTCAGTCCTAAATGGCCGACCCTTTATTCAGTGACTGTGACCCCTGGTTCTCGACTCCCCCGCCAGGGGAAACATCCTCCCAGCATCTACCCTGTCAAGCCCTGTAAGAATTTTGTGTGTCCCAAACCGCCTGGCTTTAAAAGCTAAGGTAGAAATGTAATCTGACATCATGCCTGCTGCACTGCACAGCTTCCTGTCCAACTTCTAACCTGTGAACCTCGGGGTAGGAATTGGTGCTTTGTGGTTCAAGGATAAAAATCACGGAGGCAACATATACACAGCTGTGATCTATACACCCGTCTTTATGGTAATTGTAAGGTGCCTTACAATATTTGTCAGGGTTTTTTTAGCCTAAAGCTGCAGTATTTTAGTGTAGTCCCACAATAGCCATTTTGCTTGGTTGGGAATCTCGATCCGTACGTTGAACTGCAGCCTCAATAATTCCCTGTTCCCAGAGTAAACCCATCTCCAGTGCG
>CM059434.1:3089886-3104886 GCA_030390025.1 Squalus acanthias | reverse complement strand
TGAACCCACGACCTTCTGACTCAGAGGCGAGGGTGCTACCCACTGAGCCACGGCTGACACTCTGGGCTGGATTTTGTCAGCCCCGAGGAGGCGGGTATGGAGGCGGGACTGCCGGGAAAGTTACAGAATTTGGGGGCGGGCTTGCCACCCGCCCCATCCCACCTCCGTGCCGTTTTGCCAGGAGGCGGGAAGCCGTCCTGCCCCGGGTCCCGTCTCCTCGAGGCGGGAAAGGGATTAAAGCCTATTAACAGGCAGAAAATAGGATTATCCCCATTATTCATCTTGAAGTGGGGGCTTCCCAACCTCGGGGAACCCCGCCAGGGTGTAGGAGTCGAGTAGGGGGTCTGCGGGGGTCGGAGGGGTCTGAAAGTGCGATGTAGAGGTGAGTGATGGGTGCAAGTGTGGAGTGGTAAGTATGTGAGGTGAGTGTAAAGTGTTAGAAAATGTTCAGTTACCTTTGTTTCTGCCTACAGCCTTCAGCCGCTGTGGAGCTGGAGTCCCCGACATCTCCATTGTAGAGATCACAGACTGGCTGTTGCATCCTCCGATCCAACAGTCATCTGATTTCTACAAAGTAGAAAGGTTTGGTGAGTCCTGAACACAAGGACTCATCAAACTACACAGAATGTCAGTGTTTGACAGCTTCACAGAGCTGTCAAACGATGACATTTCTTCTTTCAAAAATTCTTGACAGATGACACGTCATACGTTGACGTGCTCTGTCACTGACTTCCCCCTAATTGGCCTGCTGAGCCCGCCGGGCGGGCTTAACAAGGTCAATCAGGGGAAGATCCCGCTGGTTGGCCAGAGGCTGATGGAGGCGGGACTGAAAGCAGGCAAGCAGCAGTCCCGCCTCCAACACGTCTCCATTGAGAAAATCCAGCCCTATATGTTCCACGGTTCTTCACAGAGTCAGACACCGAGCCGAAGATGTGTCAAAGAAGTGGGTTTTAAGGAGGGTCTTGAGGAGAGGCAAGATAAACTAAATGGTACAATATTAAAGGGGGTGCATTAACAGAGAGACCTGGGGGTGTACGTAAACAAATGCTTGAAGGTGGCAGGGAAAGTTGAGAAGGCTGTTAAAAAAGGCAGATGGGATCCTGGGCTTTATAAATAGAGGACAAAAGCAACAAAGTTAAGCTAAACCCTTATAAAACACTGGTTCGGCCCCAGCTGGAGTATTGGGGGGCAATTTTAATGTTCTGACGTGCTGGGAATGGGGGTGGGGGCGGTAGCGCATGGGAAACCCGAAGGTCCCCACATGTTGTGGAGATTTAACTTCACAGCGTGCGTCTGATGTCAGCGACAGGCTCCCTGACCGGACGTCAGCCTGATTGACAGGATTGGCTTCCAGTCGGGGCAGGAACGCTGGAGAAGAGGCCACAGGACCAGGTGGGGGAGGATGCGATCCCCGACCCCGGGGAGGGGAATGATTCGTGATCCCAGGGGATCCGATCCCGGGGGGGACCGAGTCCTGATCCCAGGGGATCCGATCCCAGGGGGGACCGAGTCGTGGTCCCAGGGGATCCGATCCCGGGGGGGACCGAGTCCTGATCCCAGGGGGATTCGATCCCAGGGGGGACCGAGTCGTGATCCATGGGGATGCGATCCCGGGGGGGACCGAGTCCTGATCCCAGGGGATCCGATCCCGGGGGGGACCGAGTCGTGACCCCTGGGGATCCGATTCCAGGGGGGATCGAGTCGTGGTCCCAGGGGATCCGATCCCGGGGGGGACCGAGTCCTGATCCCAGGGGGATTCGATCCCAGGGGGGACCGAGTCGTGATCCATGGGGATCCGATCCCGGGGGGGGAGCGAGTCGTGATCCCAGGGGATGCGATCCCGGGGGGGACCGAGTCCTGATCCCAGGGGATCCGATCCCAGGGGGGATCGAGTCGTAGTCCCAGGGGATCCGATCCCAGGGGGGATCGAGTCGTGGTCCCAGGGGGATTCGATCCCAGGGGGGACCGAGTCGTGATCCATGGGGATCCGATCCCGGGGGGGGAGCGAGTCGTGATCCATGGGGATCAGATCCCGGGGGGAGAGCGAGTCGTGATCCCAGGGGATCCGATCCCGGGGGGGGGAGCGAGTCGTGATCCATGGGGATCCGATCCTGGGGGGGGAGCGAGTCGGGATCCGATCCCGGGGGGGGAGCGAGTCGTGATCCATGGGGAACCGATCCCGGGGGATTTTGTATGGGGGGGGCTGATGGTGGGGGGAGCATGGGGGCAGTTAAATCTGCACAGCAGGTTGACTCCCAGGCTTCCAGTGTTATTACATTATTTAAAGTGCCAACCCGACCCCTGGGAGCGGGTTGGTTGCCCGCCTCGGTTCCGCCTTCGTTAAAAACAGAAGTGGGCGGGTTGGGTTTGGGATTCAGATTTTTAACACTTTAACCTCCCACCCGACCCAAACCCACCCATTTTTTGGGGGTTAAAATTACCCCCATTGTGTCCAATTCTGGGCCCCACACTTTAGGAAGGATGTCGAGGCCTTGGAGAAGGTGCAGAGGAGATTTACTAGAATGGTTCCAGGGATGAGGCATTTCAGTGATGTGGAGAGACTGGAGAAGCTGGGGTTGTTCTCCTTCGAGCAGCGAAGGTCAATGGGAAATTTAATAGAGGTGTTCAAAATCATGAAGGGTTTTGATAGAGTAAATAAGGAGAAACTGTTTCCAGTGGCAGGAGGGTCGGTAACCAGAGGACACAGATTTAAGATAATCGGCAAAAGAACCAGAGGGGGAGATGAGGAGAATTTTTTTTTACGCAGCGAGTTGTTGTGATCTGGAATGCGCTGCCTGAAAGGGCGGTGGAAACAGATTCAATAATAACTTTCAAAAGGGAATTGGATAAATACTTGGAGGTAGAAAGGAAAAAAAGATGAAATTGCAGGGATCTGGGGAAAGAGCGGGGGAGTGGGACTAACTGGATTGCTCTTCGAAAGAGCCGGCGCAGACTCAATGGGCCAAATGGCCTCCTTCTGTGCTGGAGTATTCTAGGATTCTATAAGATGTATACACATACACTGGCCCAGGACATGAGGAATTTGCAGGGATATGGAGAAAGCACGGGGGAGTGGGGCTAATTGGAGAGCTCTTTCAAAGAGATGGTACTGGCACGATGGGCCGAATGGCCTCCCTCTGTGCTGTAAGATTCTGTGATAACAGCGGGTTTATAACTCACACGGGGAAGAGAGATTTTCTCTGGACAGCATCACTCCCACCCGTCACTCGCCTGTCTGTCTGTGTGTGTGAGAGTGTGTCTGTGTGTGAGTGTGTGTCTGTGTGTGAGTGTGTGTGTCTGTGTGTGAGTGTGTGTGTCTGTGAGTGTGTGTGTCTGTGAGTGTGTGTGTGTGTCTGTGTGTGAGTGTGTGTCTGTGAGTGTGTGTGTCTGTGTGTGAGTGTGTGTGAGTGTCTGTGTGTGAGTGTGTGTGTGAGTGTGTGTCTGTGTGTGAGAGTGTGTCTGTGTGTGTCTGTGTGTGAGTGTGTGTCTGTGTGTGAGTGTGTGTCTGTGTGTGAGAGTGTGTCTGTGTGTGAGAGTGTGTCTGTGTGTGAGTGTGTGTCTGTGTGTGAGTGTGTGTCTGTGTGTGAGAGTGTGTCTGTGTGTGAGAGTGTATCTGTGTGTGAGTGTGTGTCTGTGTGTGAGAGTGTGTCTGTGTGTAGCATGTTTGAATCACCCGTCTTATTTGTTTCCTGCAGAACACGTTTATACAGCTTTCCCTGGCATTTAAAAATGACAGCTACACACTGGAAACGAGACTGGGTCTGGCAGAGAGGGAGAGGAACCTGGCCGAGGATAACACGGAAAAGGAGCTCGAAAACTTCAAAACAGAGATGAAGGTGAGGCTCGTTGCCCGTGACCCCACTGTCATCGATCCTCCCACAAAACTCAGGGGTCATTCTAACCTAACACTGGAGTGTCAGCCATGGTCAAGTGGGTAGAACTATTGCTCTGAGTCAGAAGGTCGTGGGTTGAAGTCCCACTCCAGAGGCTTGAGCACAAAAATCTAGGCTGATACTCCCAGTGCAGTACTGAGGGAGCTCTGCACTGTCAGAGGGGCAGTACTGAGGGAGCTCTGCACTGTCAGAGGGGCAGTACTGAGGGAGCGCCGCACTGTCGGAGGGGCAGTACTGAGGGAGCGCCGCACTATCAGAGGGGCAGTACTGAGGGAGCTCTGCACTGTCAGAGGGCAGTACTGAGGGAGCACCGCACTGTTGGAGGGGCAGTACTGAGGGAGCGCCGCACTGTCAGAGGGGCAGTACTGAGGGAGCTCTGCACTGTCGGAGGGCAGTACTGAGGGAGCACCGCACTGTTGGAGGGGCAGTACTGAGGGAATGCTGCACTGTCGGAGGGGCAGTACTGAGGGAGCGCTGCACTGTCGGAGGGGCAGTACTGAGGGAATGCTGCACTGTCGGAGGGGCAGTGCTGAGGGAGCGCCGCACTGTCGGAGGGACAGTACTGAGGGAACGCCGCACTGTCAGAGGGGCAGTACTGAGGGAGCTCTGCACTGTCGGAGGGCAGTACTGAGGGAGCACCGCACTGTTGGAGGGGCAGTACTGAGGGAATGCTGCACTGTCGGAGGGGCAGTACTGAGGGAGCGCTGCACTGTCGGAGGGGCAGTACTGAGGGAATGCTGCACTGTCGGAGGGGCAGTACTGAGGGAGCGCCGCACTGTCGGAGGGACAGTACTGAGGGAGCGCCGCACTGTCGGAGGGGCAGTACTGAGGGAGCGCCACACTGTCGGAGGGGCAGTACTGAGGGAGCGCCGCACTGTCAGAGGGGCAGTACTGAGGGAGCTCTGCACTGTCGGAGGGCAGTACTGAGGGAGCGCTGCACTGTTGGAGGGGCAGTACTGAGGGAACGCCGCACTGTCAGAGGGGCAGTACTGAGGGAGCTCTGCACTGTCAGAGGGCAGTACTGAGGGAGCGCCGCACTATCGGAGGGGCAGTACTGAGGGAGTGCTGCACCGTCAGAGGTGACGTCTATCAGATGAGACGTTAAACCGAGGCCCTGTCTGCTCTCTCAAGTGAAAGTAAAAGATCCCATGGCACTATTTCAAAGAAGAGTAGGGGAGTTCTCCCCGGTGTCCTGAGCCAATATTTATCCCTCAATCAACATCACTAAAACAGATTATCTGGTCATTATCACAGTGCTGTTTGTGGGAGCTTGCTGTGCGCAAATTGGCTGCCGCATTTTCTAAATTACAACAGTGACTACACTTCAAAAAGTACTTCATTGGCTGTAAAGCACTTTGGGACATCTGGTGGTCATGGAAGGTGTTATATCAAGGCCAACGTTTCTTTTTTTCTTTCTTTCGTTACATGCCCCCTGGGAACGACACTTGTTGGGATCAAACACCCGTTTCACACCCCGCCTGATTTAAAAAAAAATTGTTCCTGGAATGTGGGCGTCGCTGACAAGGCCGGTATTTGTTGCCCATCCCTAGTTGCCCTTGAGAAGGTGGTGGTGAGCCGCCTTCTTGAACCGTTGCAGTCCGTGTGGTGAAGGTGCTCCCACAGTGCTGTTAGGGAGGGAGTTCTGGGATTTTGACCCAGCGACGATGAAGGAACGGCCGATATATTTCCAAGTCAGGATGGTGTGTGACTTGGAGGGGAACTTGGAGGTGGTGGTGTTCCCATGCACCTGCTGCCCTTGTCCTTCTAGGTGGTGGAGGTCGTAGGTTTGGGAGGTACTGCCGAAGAAGCCTTGGCAAGTTGCTGCAGTGCATCTTGTAGGTGGGACACACTGCAGCCACGGTGCGCCGGTGGTGGAGGGAGTGAATGTTTAAGGTGGTGGATGGGGTGCCAATCAAGCGGGCTGCTTTGTCCTGGATGGTGTCGAGCTTCTTGAGTGTTGTTGGAGCTGCACTCATCCAGGCAAGTGGAGAGTATTCCATCACACTCCTGACTTGTGCCTTGTAGATGGTGGAAAGGCTTTGGTGAGTCAGGAGGTGAGACACTCACCGCAGGATACCCAGCCTCTGACCTGCTCTTGTAGCCACATTATTTATGTGGCTGGTCCAGTTAAGTTTTTGGTCAATGGTGACTCCCAGGATGTTGATGGTGGGGGATTCGGCGATGGTAATGCCATTGAATGTCAAGGGGCGGTGGTTAGACTCTCTTGTTGGAGATAATGCGGAGATGCCGGTGTTGGACTGGGGTGGATAAAAATGAGAAGTCGCACAACACCAGGTTATAGTCCAACAGTTTTATTTAAAATTATGAGCTTTCGGAGCGCTGCTCCTTCTTCAGGTACAGTGTGTTCCCTCACTGTACCTGTACCCGACAAAGGAGCAGCGCTCCGAAAGCTCGTAATTTTAAATAAAACTGTTGGACTATAACCTGGTGTTGTGCGACTTCTCATTTTTGTTGGAGATAGTCATTGCCTGGGCACTTAAGTGGCACGAATGTTCTTTGCCGCTTATCAGCCCAAGCCTGAATGTTGTCAAGGTCTTGTTGCATTCGGGCATGGACAGCTTCAATATCTGAGGAGTTGCGAATGGAACTGAACACTGTGCAATCATCAGCGAACATCCCCACTTCTGACCTTATGATGGAGGGAAGATCATCGATGAAGCAGCTGAAGATGGTTGGGCCTAGGACACTGCCCTGAGGAACTCCTGCAGCGATGTCCTGGGGCTGAGATGATTGGCCTTCAACAACTACAACCATCTTCCTTTGTGCTAGGTATGACTGCAGCCAGTGGAGAGTTTTCCCCTGATTCCCATTGACTTCAGTTTTACTAGGGCTCCTTGATGCCACACTCGTTCAAATGCTGCCTTGATGTCAAGGGCAGTCACTCTCACCTCACCTCTGGAATTCAGCTCCTTTGTCCATGTTTGGACCAAGGCTGTAATGAGGTCTGGAGCCGAGTGGTGTTGGCAGAACCCAAACTGGGCATCGGTGAGCAGGTTATTGGTGAGTAAGTGCCGCTTGATAGCACTGTCGATGACACCGTCCATCACTTTGCTGATGATTGAGAGTAGACTGATGGGGCGGTAATTGGCCGGGTTGAATTTGTCCTGCTTTTTGTGGACAGGACATACCTGGGCAGTTTTCCACATTGTCGGGTAGATGCCAGTGTTGTAGCTGTACTGGAACAGCTTGGCTAGAGGCACGGCTAGTTCTGGAGCATAAGTCTTCAGCACGATAGCTGGGATGTTGTCAGGGTCCATAGCCTTTGCTATATCCAGTGTGCTCAGTCGTTTCTTGATATCACGTGGAGTGAATCGAATTGGCTGAAGACTGGCTTCTGTGATGGTGGGGACCTCAGGAGGAGGCCGATATGGATCATCCACTCGGCACTTCTGGCTGAAGATGGTTTCAAACGCTTCAGCCTTGTCTTTTGTACTCGCGTGCTGGGCTCCACCATCATTGAGGATGGGGATATTCATGGAGCCTCCTCCTCCCGTTAGTTGTTTAATGGCCCACCACCATTCACGACTGGATGTGGCAGGACTGCAGAGCTTTGATCTGATCCGTTGATTGTGGGATTGCTTAGCCCTGTCTATAGCATGCTGCTTCCGCTGTTTAGCATGCATGTAGTCCTATGTTGCAGCTTCCCCAGGTTGGCACCTCATTTTTAGGTACGCCTGGTGCTGCTCCCAGCATGCTCTTCTGCACAACTCATTGAACCAGGGTTGGTCCCCTGGCTTGATTGTAATGGTAGAGTGAGGGATATGCCGGGCCATGAGGTGACAGATTGTGGTGGAATACAATTCTGCTGCTGCTGATGGCCCACAGCACCTCATGGATGTTTTGAGCTGCTAGATCTGTTCTGAATCTATCCCATTTAGCACGGTGATAGTGCCGCACAACACGATGGAGGGTGTCCTCAGTCTAAAGACGTGATTTTGTCTCCACAAGGACTGTGCGGTGGTCACTGCTACCAATGCTGTCCTGGACAGATGCATCTGCGACAGGAAGATTGGTGAGGACGAGGTCAAGTAGGTTTTTCCCTCGTGTTGGTTCTCTCACCACCTGCCACAGGCCCAGTCTGGCAGCTATGTCCTTTAGGACTCGGCCAGCTCGGTCAGTAGTGGTGCTACCGAGCCACTCTTGGTGATGGACATTGAAGTCCCCCACCCAGAGTACATTCTGTGCCCTTGCTACTCTCAGTGCTTCTTCCAAGTGGTGTTCAACATGGAGGAGTACTGATTCATCAGCTGAGGGAGGGCGGTAGGTGGTAATCAGCAGGAGATTTCCTTGCCCATGCTTGACCTGAAGTCATGGGACGTCATGGGGTCCAGAGTCACTGTTGAGGACTCCCAGGGCCACTCCTTCCCGACTGTAGACCCCTGTGCCGCCACCCCTGGTAGGTCTGTCCTGCCGGTGGGACAGGACATACCCAGGGATGGTGATGGAGGAATCTGGGACATTGGCTGAAAGGTATGATTCTGTGAGGCTGTTGCTTGACTAGTCTGAGACAGCTTTCCCAATTTTGGCACAAGTCCCAGATGTTAGTGAGGAGGACTTTGCAGGGTCGACTGGGCTGGGTGTGCCGTTGTCGTGTCTGAAGCTGGTGCCGAGGTCGATGCCGGGTGGTCCGTCCGGTTTTATTCTTATTATTGTTTTTCGTAGTGGTTTGTTACAACTGAGTGGCTTGCTAGGCCATTTCAGAGGGCAGTTAAGAGTCAACCACATTGCTGTGGGTCTGGAGTCACATATAGGCCAGACCAGGTAAGGACGGCAGATTTCCTTCCCTAAAGGACATTAGTGAACCAGATGGGTTTTTAAGAAAATCCGATAGTTTCATGGTTACTATTACTGATGCTAGCTTTTTATTCCAGATTTATTTAATTAATTGAATTTAAATTCCCCAGCTGCCGTGGTGGGATTTGAACTCGAGTCTCTGGATCATTAGTCCAAGCCTCTGGATTGAACTCAACCGAGCGTCACAGTCTCTCTTAGGGATACAATTCGACCAGCAGCCTCTGTGCGCTCCCCAGTGGTCATTCAGTGTGTGCGAGTCTGGACAAAGAGAGCTGGGAGACTATTAAGCAACAACTTGTATTTACACAGCGCCTTTAACCTAAAACGTCCCAAGGCGCTTCACAGGGGCGATTATCAAACAAAATTTGACACCGAGACACACACGGAGATATTAGGACAGGCTTGGTCAGAGGTAGGTTTTAAGGAGCGTCTTAAAAGGAGGAGAGAGAGGCGGCGAGGGTTAGGGAGGGAAACCCAGAGTTTAGGCAGCTGAAGCCAGTGGTGGTGGGATCTAAATTGGGGATGCGCAAGAGGCCAGAACTGGAGGGACGCTGCATAGCCAATGAAGTACTTGTTTTCGAAGTGTAGCCACTGTTGTAATGTAGGGAAATGCAGCAGTCGATTTGCGCAGAGCAAGATCCCACGTGCAGCAATGTGATAATAAACTGGGGAGAGGAAGCATTGGAGCCCAGCCTGGTTCTATCCCTCCGTAACATTCACACGCTAGATGTCTAGAGTCTAGTGGCACCAGTGATTGGCAGACAGCCAGTGTCTCACATCTTACGGATTGCATCTGTTATGGTGCGAGTTGGAATTCTCCGATTGACGGTACTTTAACACTGATGATGGCTGTTCATTTTGAAAGGGTTGGCGCCAGTGATAGAAAAACACCAATCGAACAGGCCAGTCTTTCGTGCACGGTACAGAATCATTTTTTTTAAAATGCAAGGAAGTCTCGCATTTCTACGGCGCCTTTCACAACCTCAGGACGTCCCAAAGCGCTGCACAGCCAAATTAAGTACTTTTGAAGTGGAGTCACTGTTGTAATGTAGGAAACGCAGCAGCCAGTTTGCGCACAGCAAGCTCCCACAAACTGTCTTGAGATAATGGCCAGATCATCAGTTTTTAGCTGCTGGGTGAGGGATAAAAGTTGGCCCCAGGACTCAACTGGTCAGTGGATTTTAATCCCAGCGGCATCATTATTGGGGTCAATCTCCACTCCTGCTATATTGATCCAACAAATGGTTTCCGAGTGACATATCACAATGTTGCATTTATATAGCGCCTTTAAGGAGCTTCACAGGAGTGTAATCGGACAAAACTTGCCGCATGATTTCCGCGGCTGGGGGAAAGGAATCTTGATGTTCAATGCGTTGTGAAAATTGTACAGAATACTGGAGCTAACTTCCGATAGTAACTTCGGATGCGATGTTAAACCGAGGCCCCGTCTGCTCTCGGGTGGACGGTAAAGATCCCACGGCCACTATTTCAAAGAAGAGCAGGGGAGTTCTCCCCGGTGTCCTGGGCCAATGTTTATCACTCAACCAACATCACTAAGACAGATGATCTGGTCATTTGTCACATTGCTGTTTGTGGGAGCTTGCTGGCAAATTTTCTGCCGTGTTTCCTACATTACAACAGTGACTACACTTCAAAAAGTACTTCATTGGCTGTAAAGCACTTTGGGACGTCCTGAAGTGGTGAAAGGCGCTGTAGAAATGCAAGATTTTTCTTTCTTTCCTTATACTTGAATTCCGTCTGTCTTGCAGTCCTCAACCTCACTCTGGACACACTCCGACCATCGAGACGCCCACCAGAGGCTCCTCGAGACCATCGGCGTGCTCCAGCGCTTGGCTATCAGGCTGTCCGGTCGGGCTGAAATGGTGGGGGCCGTTCGACAGGTGAGTGCTGCTAAATAACTGGAAGAATTCAGGTCAAAGAAGCCCCCCTTTCCCTGATACGTCTCAAGTCCCACTTTCTCACCCTATCCCTCGATCTCTTCTGCCTCTTAGAATGGCATCTAATTGCCCTATCAGCCCATTTATGCTGCAGCTTACACCACAGGTCTACCACCCTGAGGTGTTAAAACGTTTCTGCCTGACCGCTCTACATATTCCTAAGGCCCTGAGGTTGACCTCTACTCCCTGGTCTTTGACCCCTTCACCACAGCGAGTCGTTTCCTCAGACCAGTCTTGACCGTCCCACTCATTGTCTGAAAAACCTCAATGAGGTCACCTTCAGAAATCAACTCCAATTTTATATTCATTCTCGGGATGTGGGCGTCGCTGGCAAGGCCGGCATTTATTGCCCATCCCTCGTTGCCCTGAGAAGGTGGTGGTGAGCCGCCGCCTTGATGCAACTGAGGGACTTGCTCGGCTATTTCAGGTCCAGTTAAGAGTCAGCAACGTTCGGGTTTCCAACTTTGGTTGGAAGTGTTCCTGGAGGTTTGATCACGTGACGTCTGTAAATGTTAGTGCATTTACCCCAGTAACGGGCGGGTCCGCTGTCGTTGAGGATTTTTACTTGTGGTTTCACGGCAGCAGCTGTTGTGTGAGAAGTTCCGAGAATCAGGAGGCTTCCCGTGAACAGAGCGGGTGGGGGGGGACGGGGGGAACCAAGGGAGGGGGAACCGAGGGAGGGGGGAACCGAGGGAGGGGGAACCGAGGGAGGGGGGAACCGAGGGAGGGGGAACCGAGGCGGGTGGGGGAACCCGAAGGAGGGGAGCCGAGGGGAGTGGGGAACCGAGGGAGGGGGGAACCGAGGGAGGGGAAGAGGGGAAACCGAATCCAAGCCCAAACTCTCTCCATTCTTTCCTTGTAACTTGACCTCATGGCTCCTCTCTGCACTGCCTCCAGTGTGTGAATATAGAAGCATAGAGGATAGGAGCAGGAGTAAGCCATTCGGCCCCTCGAGCCTGCTCCGCCATTTAATGAGATCATGGCTGATCATCCAAACTCAGTACCCTGTCCCTGCTTTCTCCCCATATCCCTTGATCCCTTTAGCCTTAAGAAATATATCTATCTCCTTCTTGAATATATTTAATGATTTGGCCTCAACTGCCTTCTGTGGTAGAGAATTCCACAGGTTCACCACTGTCTGGGTGAAGAAATTCCTCCTCATCTCAGTCCTAAATGACTTACTCCTCATCCTTAGACTGTGACCTCTGGTTCTGGACTCCCCCGCCATCGGGAACATCCTTCCTGCATCTAGTCTGTCTAGTCCTGTTAGAATTTTATAAGTTTCAATGAGATACCCTCTCATTCTTCTAAACTCTAGCGAATATAAGCCTAATCGACCCAATCTCTCTTCGTATGTCATTCCTGCCATCCCGGGTATCAGTCTGGTAAATCTTCGCTGCACTCCCTCCATGGCAAGAACATCCTTCCTCAGGTCTCTCCTGTGACTCAGTGACAAGACCTTAACCCAGTACTCAAGGTACGGTCTGGCCAGAGGCCGGTACAGTTTGATCACAGCCTCCTCTGACTCATATTGGCCTGGTTTCGTTGAGTAGTTCATCATCCTATTGGCTTTGTTGATTGGTGCTCGAGCCTCCCCAGCGACTGGGTCATGGACAACGTCAGTCTCAGATGTTGCAACAGCCCTTGCGGAGAACGAGTGTCATGGAGTTTCTCTTCCTGCGTCGGTTCACACCGAAACTACGGGTGTGGTGTAACCGCAGCTTTCAATCTCTGGCTTCCCTGAATGTAGAACTCGTCACCTCCTTCACTGTCCATTCTCCCTCTCTACCACGGGATTAAGCCGCTCCTGGGTCCTGTCCTCGCTCCTGGGCCTCATCCTCACTCCTGGGCCTCGTCCTCACTCCTGGGCCTCGTCCTCGCTCCTGGGCCTCGTCCTCGCTCCTGGGCCCCGTCCTCGCTCCTGGGCCCCGTCCTCGCTCCTGGGCCCCGTCCTCACTCTTGGGCCCCGTCCTCGCTCCTGGGCCCCGTCCTCGCTCCTGGGCCTCGTCCTCGCTCCTGGGCCCCGTCCTCACTCCTGGGCCCCGTCCTCGCTCCTGGGCCCCGTCCTCACTCCTGGGCCCCGTCCTCACTCCTGGGCCCCGTCCTCACTCCTGGGCCTCATCCTCACTCCTGGATCCCGTCCTCACTCCTGGGCCTCGTCCTCACTCCTGGGCCCCGTCCTCACTCCTGGGCCCCGTCCTCACTCCTGGGCCTCATCCTCACTCCTGGATCCCGTCCTCACTCCTGGGCCTCGTCCTCACTCCTGGGCCCCGTCCTCACTCCTGGGCCCCGTCCTCACTCCTGGGCCCCGTCCTCACTCCTGGGCCTCATCCTCACTCCTGGATCCCGTCCTCACTCCTGGGCCTCGTCCTCACTCCTGGATCCCGTCCTCACTCCTGGGCCTCGTCCTCACTCCTGGGCCTCGTCCTCGCTCCTGGGCCCCGTCCTCGTTCCTGGGTCCCGTCCTCGCTCCTGGGCCTCGTCCTTGCTCCTGGTAGAATAGATAAGGGAGAACCAGTGGATGTGGTGTATTTGGACTTTCAGAAGGCTTTCGATAAGGTCCCGCATAAGAGATTGGCGTTCAAAGTTAAAGCACATGGGATTGGGGGTAAGGTATTGTCTTGGATAAAGAACTGGTTGGCAGACCGAAAGCAAAGAGTTGGAATAAACGGGTCTTTTTCCGAGTGGCAGGCAGTGACTAGTGGGGTACCGCAGGGATCGGTGCTAGGACCCCAGTTATTCACAATATATATTAATGATCTAGACGAGGGAACTAGATGTAATATCTCCAAGTTTGCAGACGACACAAAGCTGGGTGGGCGTGTGTGCTGTGAGGAGGATGCAGAGAAACTCCAGTATAATTTGGACAAGTTGGGTGATTGGGCAGATGCATGGCAGATGCAGTATAATGTGGATAAATGCGAGGTTATCCACTTTGGTGGCAAAAACAGGAAGGCAGATTATTATCTGAACAGCAATAGATTGGGAAAAGGGGAAGTGCAACGAGACCTGGGAGTCCTTGTGCACCAGTCGTTGAAGGTAAGCATGCAGGTGCAGCAGGCAGTTAAGAAGGCAAATGGTATGTTGGCCTTAATAGCGAGAGGATTCGAGTACAGGAGTAAGGATGTCTTGCTGCAGTTGTACAGGGCCTTGGTGAGACCACACCTTGAGTATTGTGTGCAGTTTTGGTTGCCTTATCTGAGGAAGGATGTTCTTGCCATGGAGGGAGTGCAGTGAAGATTCACCAGACTGATACCTGGGATGGCAGGAATGACGTATGAAGAGAGATTGGGATGATTGGGCTTATATTCGCTAGAGTTTAGAAGAATGAGAGGGGATCTCATTGAAACTTATCAAATTCTAACAGGACTAGACAGACTAGATGCAGGAAGGATGTTCCCGATGGTGGGGGAGTCCAGAACCAGAGGTCACAATCTAAGGATAAGGGGTAAGCCATTTAGGACTGAGATGAGGAGGAATTTCTTCACCCAGAGAGTGGTGAACCTGTGGAATTCTCCACCAGAGAAGGCAGTTGAGGCCAATTAATTAAATATATTCAAGAAGGAGATAGATATATTTCTTAAGGCTAAAGGGATCAAGGGATATGGGGAGAAAGCAGCGACAGGGTACTGAATTTGGATGATCAGCCATGATCTCATTAAATGGCGGAGCAGGCTCGAGGGGCCGAATGACCTACTCCTGCTCCTATCTTCTATGTTTCTATGTAACACCTGGTGGAGGCCTGAAGTCCCGAATAAGAGCCCACAGGCCCCGTGTTTGCCCTGGTTAGTGACCGCCCGGGTGAGCGTGGTCACTGGTCGCCATCTTGTGAAGCCTTGATAACCTGTGTATTACTCATGGTCTCCTCTCCTCGACTCTCGCTCTCCCCGCATCTCACTCTCGCTCTCCCCGACTCTCGCTCTCGCTCTCCCCGACTCTCGCTCTCCCCGACTGTCGCTCTCACTCTCCCCGAATCTCACTCTCGCTCTCCCCGACTCTCGCTCTCACTCTCCTCGACTCTCGCTCTCCCCGACTCTCACTCTCGCTCTCCCCGACTCTCACTCTCGCTCTCCCCGACTCTCGCTCTCACTCTCCCCGACTCTCACTCTCTCCGACTCTCGCTCTCGCTCTCCCCGCATCTCACTCTCGCTCTCCCCGACTCTCGCTCTCGCTCTCCCCGACTCTCGCTCTCCCCGACTGTCGCTCTCACTCTCCCCGAATCTCACTCTCGCTCTCCCCGACTCTCGCTCTCACTCTCCTCGACTCTCGCTCTCCCCGACTCTCACTCTCGCTCTCCCCGACTCTCACTCTCGCTCTCCCCGACTCTCGCTCTC
>CM059434.1:2974222-3089294 GCA_030390025.1 Squalus acanthias | reverse complement strand
GAGGTTATAATGGATGGGGCGAGTGTGGTTATACTGGATTGGGCGAGTGTGGTTATACTGGATGGAGCGAGTGTGGTTATACTGGATGGAGCGAGCGAGGTTATACTGGATGGGGCGAGTGTGGTTATACTGGATGGAGCGAGCGAGGTTGTACTGGATGGAGCGAGTGTGGTTATACTGGATGGGGCGAGCGAGGTTATACTGGATGGAGCGAGTGTGGTTATACTGGATGGAGCGAGTGTGGTTATACTGGATGGGGCGAGTGTGGTTATACTGGATGCAGCGAGCGAGGTTATACTGGATGGAGCGAGTGTGGTTATACTGGATGGAGCGAGCGAGGTTATACTGGATGGAGCGAGTGTGGTTATACTGGATGGGGCGAGCGAGGTTATACTGGATGGAGCGAGTGTGGTTATACTGGATGGAGCGAGCGAGGTTATACTGGATGGGGCGAGTGTGGTTATACTGGATGGAGCGAGTGTGGTTATACTGGATGGAGCGAGTGTGGTTATACTGGATGGAGTGAGTGAGGTTATACTGGATGGAGCGAGTGTGGTTATACTGGATGGAGCGAGTGTGGTTATACTGGATGGAGCGAGTGTGGTTATACTGGATGCAGCGAGCGAGGTTATACTGGATGGAGCGAGTGTGGTTATACTGGATGGAGCGAGTGTGGTTATACTGGATGGGGCGAGTGTGGTTATACTGGATGGAGCGAGTGTGGTTATACTGGATGTGGCGAGTGTGGTTATACTGGATGGGGCGAGTGTGGTTATACTGGATGGAGCGAGTGTGGTTATACTGGATGGAGCGAGTGTGGTTATACTGGATGGAGCGAGTGTGGTTATACTGGATGGAGCGAGTGTGGTTATACTGGATGGAGCGAGTGTGGTTATACTGGATGGAGCGAGTGTGGTTATACTGGATGGAGCGAGTGTGGTTATACTGGATGGAGCGAGTGTGGTTATACTGGATGGAGCGAGTGTGGTTATACTGGATGGAGCGAGTGTGGTTATACTGGATGGAGTGAGCGAGGTTATACTGGATGGAGTGAGCGAGGTTATACTGGATGTGGAGAGTGTGGTTATACTGGATGGGGCGAGCGAGGTTATACTGGATGGGGCGAGTGTGCTTATACTGGATGGAGCGAGCGAGGTGATACTGGATGGAGCGAGTGTGGTTATACTGGATGGGGCGAGCGAGGTTATACTGGGTGGAGCGAGTGTGGTTATACTGGATGGAGCGAGCGAGGTTATACTGGATGGAGCTAGTGTGGTTATACTGGATGGAGCGAGTGTGGTTATACTGGATGGAGCGAGTGTGGTTATACTGGATGGAGCGAGTGCGGTTATTCTGCATGGAGCGAGGTTATACTGGATGGAGCGAGTGTGGTTATACTGGATGGAGTGAGCGAGGTTATACTGGATGGGGCGAGTGTGGTTATACTGGATGGAGGGAGCGAGGTTATACTGGATGGAGCGAGTGTGGTTATACTGGATGGAGAGAGTGAGATTATACTGGATGGAGCGAGTGTGGTTATACTGGATGGAGCGAGCGAGGTTATACTGGATGGAGCGACTGTGGTTATACTGGATGGAGTGAGCGAGGTTATACTGGATGGAGTGAGTGTGGTTAGCTGGATGGAGCGAGTGTGGTTATACTGGATGGAGAGAGTGAGATGATACTGGATGGAGCGAGTGTGGTTAGCTGGATGGAGCGAGTGTGGTTATACTGGATGGAGCGAGCGAGGTTATACTGGATGGATCGAGTGTGGTTATACTGGATGGAGCGAGCGAGGTTATACTGGATGGGGCGAGTCTGGTTATACTGGATGGAGCGAGTGTGGTTATACTGGATGGAGCGAGCGAGGTTATACTGGATGGAGCGAGTGTGGTTATACTGGATGGGGCGAGTGTGGTTATACTGGATGGAGCGAGTGTGGTTATACTGGATGGAGCGAGTGTGGTTATACTGGATGGAGCGAGTGTGGTTATACTGGATGGAGCGAGTGTGGTTATACTGGATGGAGCGAGTGTGGTTATACTGGATGGAGCGAGTGTGGTTATACTGGATGGAGCGAGTGTGGTTATACTGGATGGAGCGAGTGTGGTTCTACTGGATGGAGAGAGTGAGATTATACTGGATGGAGCGAGTGTGGTTATACTGGATGGAGCTAGTGTGGTTATACTGGATGGGGCGAGCGAGGTTATACTGGATGTGGCGAGTGTGGTTATACTGGATGGAGTGAGTGTGGTTATACTGGATGGAGCGAGCGAGGTTATACTGGATGGAGCGAGTGTGGTTATACTGGATGGAGTGAGCGAGGTTATACTGGATGGAGCGAGTGTGGTTATACTGGATGGGGCGAGTGTGGTTATACTGGATGGAGCGAGTGTGGTTATACTGGATGGGGCGAGTGTGGTTATACTGGATGGAGCGAGTGTGGTTATACTGGATGGAGCGAGTGTGGTTATACTGGATGGAGCGAGCGAGGTTATACTGGATGGAGCGAGTGTGGTTATACTGGATGGAGCGAGTGTGGTTATACTGGATGGGGCGAGTGTGGTTATACTGGATGGAGCGAGTGTGGTTATACTGGATGGAGTGAGCGAGGTTATACTGGATGGAGTGAGCGAGGTTATACTGGATGTGGAGAGTGTGGTTATACTGGATGGGGCGAGCGAGGTTATACTGGATGGGGCGAGTGTGGTTATACTGGATGGAGCGAGCGAGGTTATACTGGATGGAGCGAGTGTTGTTATACTGGATGGAGCGAGCGAGGTTATACTGGATGGAGCGAGTGTGGTTATACTGGATGGAGCGAGCGAGGTTATACTGGATGGAGCGAGTGTGGTTATACTGGATGGAGCGAGCGAGGTCATACTGGATGGGGCGAGTGTGGTTATACTGGATGTTGCTAGTGTGGTTATACTGGATGGAGCGAGTGTGGTTATACTGGATGGAGCGAGTGTGGTTATACTGGATGGAGCGAGTGAGGTTATACTGGATGGAGCGAGTGTGGTTATACTGGATGGAGCGAGTGTGGTTATACTGGATGGAGCGAGCGAGGTTATACTGGATGGAGCGAGTGTGGTTATACTGGATGGAGCGAGTGTGGTTATACTGGATGGGGCGAGTGTGGTTATACTGGATGGAGCGAGTGTGGTTATACTGGATGGAGTGAGCGAGGTTATACTGGATGGAGTGAGCGAGGTTATACTGGATGTGGAGAGTGTGGTTATACTGGATGGGGCGAGCGAGGTTATACTGGATGGGGCGAGTGTGGTTATACTGGATGGAGCGAGCGAGGTTATACTGGATGGAGCGAGTGTTGTTATACTGGATGGAGCGAGCGAGGTTATACTGGATGGAGCGAGTGTGGTTATACTGGATGGAGCGAGCGAGGTTATACTGGATGGAGCGAGTGTGGTTATACTGGATGGAGCGAGCGAGGTCATACTGGATGGGGCGAGTGTGGTTATACTGGATGTTGCTAGTGTGGTTATACTGGATGGAGCGAGTGTGGTTATACTGGATGGAGCGAGTGTGGTTATACTGGATGGAGCGAGTGAGGTTATACTGGATGGAGCGAGTGTGGTTATACTGGATGGAGCGAGTGTGGTTATACTGGATGGAGCGAGCGAGGTTATACTGGATGGAGCGAGTGTGGTTATACTGGATGGAGCGAGTGTGGTTATACTGGATGGAGCGAGTGTGGTTATCCTGGATGGAGCGAGTGTGGTTATACTGGATGGAGCAAGTGTGGTTATCCTGGATGGGGCGAGTGTGGTTATACTGGATGGAGCGAGTGTGGTTATACTGGATGGAGCGAGTGTGGTTATACTGGATGGAGCGAGTGTGGTTATACTGGATGGAGCGAGTGTGGTTATACTGGATGGAGCGAGTGTGGTTATACGTGATGGGGCGAGTGTGGTTATACTGGATGGGGCGAGTGTGGTTATACTGGATGGGGCGAGTGTGGTAATACTGGATGGAACGAGTGTGGTTATACTGGATGGAGCGAATGTGGTTATACTGGATGGAGCGAGTGTGGTTATACTGGATGGAGCGAATGTGGTTATACTGGATGGAGCAAGTATGGTTATACTGGATGGAGCGAGGGTGGTTATACTGGATGTGGCGAGTGTGGTTATACTGGATGGGGCGAGTGTGGTTATACTGGATGGAGCGAGTGTGGTTATACTGGATGGAGCGAGCGAGGTTATACTGGATGGAGCGAGCGAGGTTATACTGGATGGAGTGAGCGAGGTTATACTGGATGGAGTGAGTGTGGTTAGCTGGATGGAGCGAGTGTGGTTACACTGGATGGAGAGAGTGAGATTATACTGGATGGAGCGAGTGTGGTTAGCTGGATGGAGCGAGTGTGGTTATACTGGATGGAGCGAGCGAGGTTATACTGGATGGAGCGAGTGTGGTTATACTGGATGGAGCGAGCGAGGTTATACTGGATGGGGCGAGTCTGGTTATACTGGATGGAGCGAGCGAGGTTATACTGGATGGAGCGAGCAAGGTTATACTGGATGGAGCGAGTGTGGTTATACTGGATGGAGCGAGGTTATAATGGATGGGGCGAGTGTGGTTATACTGGATTGGGCGAGTGTGGTTATACTGGATGGAGCGAGTGTGGTTCTACTGGATGGAGCGAGCGAGGTTATACTGGATGGGGCGAGTGTGGTTATACTGGATGGAGCGAGCGAGGTTATACTGGATGGAGCGAGTGTGGTTATACTGGATGGGGCGAGCGAGGTTATACTGGATGGAGCGAGTGTGGTTATACTGGATGGAGCGAGTGTGGTTATACTGGATGGGGCGAGTGTGGTTATACTGGATGGAGCGAGCGAGGTTATACTGGATGGAGCGAGTGTGGTTATACTGGATGGAGCGAGCGAGGTTATACTGGATGGAGCGAGTGTGGTTATACTGGATGGGGCGAGCGAGGTTATACTGGATGGAGCGAGTGTGGTTATACTGGATGGAGCGAGTGTGGTTATACTGGATGGAGCGAGCGAGGTTATACTGGATGGGGCGAGTGTGGTTATACTGGATGTTGCTAGTGTGGTTATACTGGATGGAGCGAGTGTGGTTATACTGGATGGAGCGAGTGTGGTTATACTGGATGGAGCGAGCGAGGTTATACTGGATGGAGCGAGTGTGGTTATACTGGATGGAGCGAGTGTGGTTATACTGGATGGAGCGAGTGTGGTTATACTGGATGGAGCTAGTGTGGTTATACTGGATGGGGCGAGCGAGGTTATACTGGATGTGGCGAGTGTGGTTATACTGGATGGAGTGAGTGTGGTTATACTGGATGGAGCGAGCGAGGTTATACTGGATGGAGCGAGTGTGGTTATACTGGATGGAGTGAGTGTGGTTATACTGGATGGAGCGAGCGAGGTTATACTGGATGGAGCGAGTGTGGTTATACTGGATGGAGGGAGCGAGGTTATACTGGATGGAGCGAGCGTGGTTATACTGGATGGAGCGAGTGTGGTTATACTGGATGGAGAGAGTGAGATTATACTGGATGGAGCGAGTGTGGTTATACTGGATGGAGGGAGCGAGGTTATACTGGATGGAGTGAGCGAGGTTATACTGGATGGAGCGAGTGCGGTTATACTGGATGGAGCGAGTGTGGTTATACTGGATGGAGCGAGCGAGGTTATACTGGATGGAGCGAGCGAGGTTAT
The DNA here is from genome assembly GCA_030390025.1 of Squalus acanthias. NCBI lineage: Eukaryota > Metazoa > Chordata > Chondrichthyes > Squaliformes > Squalidae > Squalus > Squalus acanthias. Next base: position 3,083,586 of record CM059434.1, on the reverse strand, counting down.
ACTGGATGGAGTGAGCGAGGTTATACTGGATGGAGTGAGTGTGGTTAGCTGGATGGAGCGAGTGTGGTTACACTGGATGGAGAGAGTGAGATTATACTGGATGGAGCGAGTGTGGTTAGCTGGATGGAGCGAGTGTGGTTATACTGGATGGAGAGAGTGAGATTATACTGGATGGAGCGAGTGTGGTTAGCTGGATGGAGCGAGTGTGGTTATACTGGATGGAGCGAGCGAGGTTATACTGGATGGAGCGAGTGTGGTTATACTGGATGGAGCGAGTGTGGTTAGCTGGATGGAGCGAGTGTGGTTCTACTGGATGGAGCGAGCGAGGTTATACTGGATGGAGCGAGTGTGGTTATACTGGATGGAGCGAGCGAGGTTATACTGGATGGGGCGAGTCTGGTTCTACTGGATGGAGCGAGCGAGGTTATACTGGATGGAGCGAGCAAGGTTATACTGGATGGAGCGAGTGTGGTTATACTGGATGGAGCGAGGTTATAATGGATGGGGCGAGTGTGGTTATACTGGATTGGGCGAGTGTGGTTATACTGGATGGAGCGAGTGTGGTTATACTGGATGGAGCGAGTGTGGTTATACTGGATGGAGCGAGTGTGGTTATACTGGATGGAGCGAGTGTGGTTATACTGGATGGAGCGAGTGTGGTTATACTGGATGGAGCGAGTGTGGTTATACTGGATGGAGCGAGTGTGGTTATACTGGATGGAGCGAGTGTGGTTATACTGGATGGAGTGAGCGAGGTTATACTGGATGTGGAGAGTGTGGTTATACTGGATGGGGCGAGCGAGGTTATACTGGATGGGGCGAGTGTGCTTATACTGGATGGAGCGAGCGAGGTTATACTGGATGGAGCGAGTGTGGTTATACTGGATGGGGCGAGCGAGGTTATACTGGATGGAGTGAGTGTGGTTAGCTGGATGGAGCGAGTGTGGTTATACTGGATGGAGAGAGTGAGATTATACTGGATGGAGCGAGTGTGGTTATACTGGATGGAGCGAGTGTGGTTAGCTGGATGGAGCGAGTGTGGTTATACTGGATGGAGCGAGCGAGGTTATACTGGATGGAGCGAGAGTGGTTATACTGGATGGAGCGAGCGAGGTTATACTGGATGGGGCGAGTCTGGTTATACTGGATGGAGCGAGCGAGGTTATACTGGATGGAGCGAGCAAGGTTATACTGGATGGAGCGAGTGTGGTTTCCTGGATGGAGCGAGGTTATAATGGATGGGGCGAGTGTGGTTATACTGGATGGAGCGAGTGTGGTTATACTGGATTGGGCGAGTGTGGTTATACTGGATGGAGCGAGTGTGGTTATACTGGATGGAGCGAGCGAGGTTATACTGGATGGAGCGAGTGTGGTTATACTGGATGGGGCGAGCGAGGTTATACTGGATGGAGCGAGTGTGGTTATACTGGATGGAGCGAGCGAGGTTATACTGGATGGGGCGAGTGTGGTTATACTGGATGGAGCGAGCGAGGTTGTACTGGATGGAGCGAGTGTGGTTATACTGGATGGAGCGAGGTTATACTGGATGGGGCGAGCGAGGTTATACTGGATGGAGCGAGTGTGGTTATACTGGATGGAGCGAGTGTGGTTATACTGGATGGGGCGAGTGTGGTTATACTGGATGCGGCGAGCGAGGTTATACTGGATGGAGCGAGTGTGGTTATACTGGATGGAGCGAGCGAGGTTATACTGGATGGAGCGAGTGTGGTTATACTGGATGGGGCGAGCGAGGTTATACTGGATGGAGCGAGTGTGGTTATACTGGATGGAGCGAGCGAGGTTATACTGGATGGGGCGAGTGTGGTTATACTGGATGGAGCGAGTGTGGTTATACTGGATGGAGCGAGTGTGGTTATACTGGATGGAGTGAGTGAGGTTATACTGGATGGAGCGAGTGTGGTTATACTGGATGGAGCGAGTGTGGTTATACTGGATGGAGCGAGTGTGGTTATACTGGATGCAGCGAGCGAGGTTATACTGGATGGAGCGAGTGTGGTTATACTGGATGGAGCGAGTGTGGTTATACTGGATGGGGCGAGTGTGGTTATACTGGATGGAGCGAGTGTGGTTATACTGGATGTGGCGAGTGTGGTTATACTGGATGGGGCGAGTGTGGTTATACTGGATGGAGCGAGTGTGGTTATACTGGATGGAGCGAGTGTGGTTATACTGGATGGAGCGAGTGTGGTTATACTGGATGGAGCGAGTGTGGTTATACTGGATGGAGCGAGTGTGGTTATACTGGATGGAGCGAGTGTGGTTATACTGGATGGAGCGAGTGTGGTTATACTGGATGGAGCGAGTGTGGTTATACTGGATGGAGCGAGTGTGGTTATACTGGATGGAGCGAGTGTGGTTATACTGGATGGAGTGAGCGAGGTTATACTGGATGGAGTGAGCGAGGTTATACTGGATGTGGAGAGTGTGGTTATACTGGATGGGGCGAGCGAGGTTATACTGGATGGAGCGAGTGTGGTTATACTGGATGGGGCGAGCGAGGTGATACTGGATGGAGCGAGTGTGTTTATACTGGATGGGGCGAGCGAGGTTATACTGGGTGGAGCGAGTGTGGTTATACTGGATGGAGCGAGCGAGGTTATACTGGATGGAGCTAGTGTGGTTATACTGGATGGAGCGAGTGTGGTTATACTGGATGGAGCGAGTGTGGTTATACTGGATGGAGCGAGTGCGGTTATTCTGCATGGAGCGAGGTTATACTGGATGGAGCGAGTGTGGTTATACTGGATGGAGTGAGCGAGGTTATACTGGATGGGGCGAGTGTGGTTATACTGGATGGAGGGAGCGAGGTTATACTGGATGGAGCGAGTGTGGTTATACTGGATGGAGAGAGTGAGATTATACTGGATGGAGCGAGTGTGGTTATACTGGATGGAGCGAGCGAGGTTATACTGGATGGAGCGAGTGTGGTTATACTGGATGGAGTGAGCGAGGTTATACTGGATGGAGTGAGTGTGGTTAGCTGGATGGAGCGAGTGTGGTTATACTGGATGGAGAGAGTGAGATGATACTGGATGGAGCGAGTGTGGTTAGCTGGATGGAGCGAGTGTGGTTATACTGGATGGAGCGAGCGAGGTTATACTGGATGGATCGAGTGTGGTTATACTGGATGGAGCGAGCGAGGTTATACTGGATGGGGCGAGTCTGGTTATACTGGATGGAGCGAGTGTGGTTATACTGGATGGAGCGAGCGAGGTTATACTGGATGGAGCGAGTGTGGTTATACTGGATGGGGCGAGTGTGGTTATACTGGATGGAGCGAGTGTGGTTATACTGGATGGAGCGAGTGTGGTTATACTGGATGGAGCGAGTGTGGTTATACTGGATGGAGTGAGCGAGGTTATACTGGATGGAGCGAGTGTGGTTATACTGGATGGGGCGAGTGTGGTTATACTGGATGGAGCGAGTGTGGTTATACTGGATGGGGCGAGTGTGGTTATACTGGATGGAGCGAGTGTGGTTATACTGGATGGGGCGAGTGTGGTTATACTGGATGGAGCGAGTGTGGTTATACTGGATGGAGTGAGCGAGGTTATACTGGATGGAGTGAGCGAGGTTATACTGGATGTGGAGAGTGTGGTTATACTGGATGGGGCGAGCGAGGTTATACTGGATGGGGCGAGTGTGGTTATACTGGATGGAGCGAGCGAGGTTATACTGGATGGAGCGAGTGTTGTTATACTGGATGGAGCGAGCGAGGTTATACTGGATGGAGCGAGTGTGGTTATACTGGATGGAGCGAGCGAGGTTATACTGGATGGAGCGAGTGTGGTTATACTGGATGGAGCGAGCGAGGTCATACTGGATGGGGCGAGTGTGGTTATACTGGATGTTGCTAGTGTGGTTATACTGGATGGAGCGAGTGTGGTTATACTGGATGGAGCGAGTGTGGTTATACTGGATGGAGCGAGTGAGGTTATACTGGATGGAGCGAGTGTGGTTATACTGGATGGAGCGAGTGTGGTTATACTGGATGGAGCGAGCGAGGTTATACTGGATGGAGCGAGTGTGGTTATACTGGATGGAGCGAGTGTGGTTATACTGGATGGAGCGAGTGTGGTTATCCTGGATGGAGCGAGTGTGGTTATACTGGATGGAGCAAGTGTGGTTATCCTGGATGGGGCGAGTGTGGTTATACTGGATGGAGCGAGTGTGGTTATACTGGATGGAGCGAGTGTGGTTATACTGGATGGAGCGAGTGTGGTTATACTGGATGGAGCGAGTGTGGTTATACTGGATGGAGCGAGTGTGGTTATACGTGATGGGGCGAGTGTGGTTATACTGGATGGGGCGAGTGTGGTTATACTGGATGGGGCGAGTGTGGTAATACTGGATGGAACGAGTGTGGTTATACTGGATGGAGCGAATGTGGTTATACTGGATGGAGCGAGTGTGGTTATACTGGATGGAGCGAATGTGGTTATACTGGATGGAGCAAGTATGGTTATACTGGATGGAGCGAGGGTGGTTATACTGGATGTGGCGAGTGTGGTTATACTGGATGGGGCGAGTGTGGTTATACTGGATGGAGCGAGTGTGGTTATACTGGATGGAGCGAGCGAGGTTATACTGGATGGAGCGAGTGTGGTTATACTGGATGGAGCGAGCGAGGTTATACTGGATGGAGCGAGCGAGGTTATACTGGATGGAGCGAGTGTGGTTATACTGGATGGAGTGAGCGAGGTTATACTGGATGGAGTGAGCGAGGTTATACTGGATGGAGCGAGTGTGGTTATACTGGATGGAGCGAGTGTGGTTATACTGGATGGAGCGAGTGTGGTTATACTGGATGGAGCGAGTGTGGTTATACTGGATGGAGCGAGCGAGGTTATACTGGATGGAGCGAGCGAGGTTATACTGGATGGAGTGAGCGAGGTTATACTGGATGGAGTGAGCGAGGTTATACTGGATGGAGCGAGTGCGGTTATACTGGATGGAGCGAGTGTGGTTATACTGGATGGAGCGAGCGAGGTTATACTGGATGGAGCGAGCGAGGTTATACTGGATGGAGTGAGCGAGGTTATACTGGATGGAGTGAGTGTGGTTAGCTGGATGGAGCGAGTGTGGTTATACTGGATGGAGAGAGTGAGATTATACTGGATGGAGCGAGTGTGGTTAGCTGGATGGAGCGAGTGTGGTTATACTGGATGGAGCGAGCGAGGTTATACTGGATGGATCGAGTGTGGTTATACTGGATGGAGCGAGCGAGGTTATACTGGATGGGGCGAGTCTGGTTATACTGGACGGAGCGAGCGAGGTTATACTGGATGGAGCGAGTGTGGTTATACTGGATGGGGCGAGTGTGGTTATACTGGATGGGGCGAGCAAGGTTATACTGGATGGAGCGAGTGTGGTTATACTGGATGGAGCGAGTGTGGTTATAATGGATGGGGCGAGTGTGGTTATACTGGATTGGGCGAGTGTGGTTATACTGGATGGAGCGAGTGTGGTTATACTGGATGGAGCGAGCGAGGTTATACTGGATGGAGCGAGTGTGGTTATACTGGATGGAGCGAGCGAGGTTATACTGGATGGAGCGAGTGTGGTTATACTGGATGGGGCGAGCGAGGTTATACTGGATGGAGCGAGTGTGGTTATACTGGATGGAGCGAGCGAGGTTATACTGGATGGGGCGAGTGTGGTTATACTGGATGTTGCTAGTGTGGTTATACTGGATGGAGCGAGTGTGGTTATACTGGATGGAGCGAGTGTGGTTATACTGGATGGAGCGAGTGAGGTTATACTGGATGGAGCGAGTGTGGTTATACTGGATGGAGCGAGTGTGGTTATACTGGATGGAGCGAGTGTGGTTATACTGGATGGAGCGAGCGAGGTTATACTGGATGGAGCGAGTGTGGTTATACTGGATGGAGCGAGTGTGGTTATACTGGATGGAGGGGGTGTGGTTATACTGGATGGAGCGAGTGTGGTTATACTGGATGGAGCGAGTGTGGTTATACTGGATGGAGCGAGTGTGGTTATACTGGATGTGGCGAGTGTGGTTATACTGGATGGGGCGAGTGTGGTTATACTGGATGGAGCGAGTGTGGTTATACTGGATGGAGCGAGTGTGGTTATACTGGATGGAGTGAGCGAGGTTATACTGGATGGAGTGAGCGAGGTTATACTGGATGGAGCGAGTGTGGTTATACTGGATGGAGGGGTGTGGTTATAGTGGATGGAGCGAGTGTGGTTATACTGGATGGAGCGAGTGTGGTTATACTGGATGGAGCGAGTGTGGTTATACTGGATGGAGCGAGTGTGGTTATACTGGATGTGGCGAGTGTGGTTATACTGGATGGGGCGAGTGTGGTTATACTGGATGGAGCGAGTGTGGTTATACTGGATGGAGCGAGTGTGGTTATACTGGATGGGGCGAGTGTGGTTATACTGGATGGGGCGAGCGAGGTTATACTGGATGGGGCGAGCGAGGTTATACTGGATGGGGCGAGTGTGGTTATACTGGATGGAGCGAGCGAGGTTATACTGGATGGAGCGAGTGTGGTTATACTGGATGGAGCGAGCGAGGTTATACTGGATGGAGCGAGTGTGGTTATACTGGATGGAGCGAGCGAGGTTATACTGGATGGAGCGAGTGTGGTTATACTGGATGGAGCGAGGTTATACTGGATGGGGCGAGTGTGGTTATACTGGATGTTGCTAGTGTGGTTATACTGGATGGAGCGAGTGTGGTTATACTGGATGGAGCGAGTGAGGTTATACTGGATGGAGCGAGTGTGGTTATACTGGATGGAGCGAGTGTGGTTATACTGGATGGAGCGAGCAAGGTTATACTGGATGGAGCGAGTGTGGTTATACTGGATGGAGCGAGTGTGGTTATACTGGATGGAGCGAGTGTGGTTATCCTGGATGGAGCGAGTGTGGTTATACTGGATGGGGCGAGTGTGGTGATACTGGATGGAGCGAGTGTGGTTATACTGGATGGAGCGAGTGTGGTTATACTGGATGTGGCGAGTGTGGTTATACTGGATGGGGCGAGTGTGGTTATACTGGATGGAGCGAGTGTGGTTATACTGGATGGAGCGAGTGTGGTTATACTGGATGGAGCGAGTGTGGTTACACTGGATGGAGCGAGTGTGGTTATACTGGATGGGGCGAGCGAGGTTATACTGGATGGAGCGAGTGTGGTTATACTGGATGGAGCGAGTGTGGTTATACTGGATGGAGCGAGTGTGGTTACACTGGATGGAGCGAGTGTGGTTATACTGGATGGGGCGAGCGAGGTTATACTGGATGGGGCGAATGTGGTTACACTGGATGGAGCAAGTGTGGTTATACTGGATGGAGCGAGTGTGGTTATACTGGATGGAGCAAGTGTGGTTATCCTGGATGGGGCGAGTGTGGTTATACTGGATGGAGCGAGTGTGGTTATACTGGATGGAGCGAGTGTGGTTATACTGGATGGAGCGAGTGTGGTTATACTGGATGGAGCGAGTGTGGTTATACTGGATGGAGCGAGTGTGGTTATACTGGATGGAGCGAGCGAGGTTATACTGGATGGAGCGAGCGAGGTTATACTGGATGGAGTGAGCGAGGTTATACTGGATGGAGTGAGCGAGGTTATACTGGATGGAGTGAGCGAGGTTATACTGGATGGAGTGAGCGAGGTTATACTGGATGGAGCGAGTGCGGTTATACTGGATGGAGCGAGTGTGGTTATACTGGATGGAGCGAGCGAGGTTATACTGGATGGAGCGAGCGAGGTTATACTGGATGGAGTGAGCGAGGTTATACTGGATGGAGTGAGTGTGGTTAGCTGGATGGAGCGAGTGTGGTTATACTGGATGGAGAGAGTGAGATTATACTGGATGGAGCGAGTGTGGTTAGCTGGATGGAGCGAGTGTGGTTATACTGGATGGAGCGAGCGAGGTTATACTGGATGGATCGAGTGTGGTTATACTGGATGGAGCGAGCGAGGTTATACTGGATGGGGCGAGTCTGGTTATACTGGACGGAGCGAGCGAGGTTATACTGGATGGAGCGAGTGTGGTTATACTGGATGGGGCGAGTGTGGTTATACTGGATGGGGCGAGCAAGGTTATACTGGATGGAGCGAGTGTGGTTATACTGGATGGAGCGAGTGTGGTTATAATGGATGGGGCGAGTGTGGTTATACTGGATTGGGCGAGTGTGGTTATACTGGATGGAGCGAGTGTGGTTATACTGGATGGAGCGAGCGAGTTTATACTGGATGGAGCGAGTGTGGTTATACTGGATGGAGCGAGCGAGGTTATACTGGATGGAGCGAGTGTGGTTATACTGGATGGGGCGAGCGAGGTTATACTGGATGGAGCGAGTGTGGTTATACTGGATGGAGCGAGCGAGGTTATACTGGATGGGGCGAGTGTGGTTATACTGGAAGTTGCTAGTGTGGTTATACTGGATGGAGCGAGTGTGGTTATACTGGATGGAGCGAGTGTGGTTATACTGGATGGAGCGAGTGAGGTTATACTGGATGGAGCGAGTGTGGTTATACTGGATGGAGCGAGTGTGGTTATACTGGATGGAGCGAGTGTGGTTATACTGGATGGAGCGAGCGAGGTTATACTGGATGGAGCGAGTGTGGTTATACTGGATGGAGCGAGTGTGGTTATACTGGATGGAGGGGGTGTGGTTATACTGGATGGAGCGAGTGTGGTTATACTGGATGGAGCGAGTGTGGTTATACTGGATGGAGCGAGTGTGGTTATACTGGATGTGGCGAGTGTGGTTATACTGGATGGGGCGAGTGTGGTTATACTGGATGGAGCGAGTGTGGTTATACTGGATGGAGCGAGTGTGGTTATACTGGATGGAGTGAGCGAGGTTATACTGGATGGAGTGAGCGAGGTTATACTGGATGGAGCGAGTGTGGTTATACTGGATGGAGGGGGTGTGGTTATAGTGGATGGAGCGAGTGTGGTTATACTGGATGGAGCGAGTGTGGTTATACTGGATGGAGCGAGTGTGGTTATACTGGATGGAGCGAGTGTGGTTATACTGGATGTGGCGAGTGTGGTTATACTGGATGGGGCGAGTGTGGTTATACTGGATGGAGCGAGTGTGGTTATACTGGATGGAGCGAGTGTGGTTATACTGGATGGGGCGAGTGTGGTTATACTGGATGGGGCGAGCGAGGTTATACTGGATGGGGCGAGCGAGGTTATACTGGATGGGGCGAGTGTGGTTATACTGGATGGAGCGAGCGAGGTTATACTGGATGGAGCGAGTGTGGTTATACTGGATGGAGCGAGCGAGGTTATACTGGATGGAGCGAGTGTGGTTATACTGGATGGAGCGAGCGAGGTTATACTGGATGGAGCGAGTGTGGTTATACTGGATGGAGCGAGGTTATACTGGATGGGGCGAGTGTGGTTATACTGGATGTTGCTAGTGTGGTTATACTGGATGGAGCGAGTGTGGTTATACTGGATGGAGCGAGTGAGGTTATACTGGATGGAGCGAGTGTGGTTATACTGGATGGAGCGAGTGTGGTTATACTGGATGGAGCGAGCAAGGTTATACTGGATGGAGCGAGTGTGGTTATACTGGATGGAGCGAGTGTGGTTATACTGGATGGAGCGAGTGTGGTTATCCTGGATGGAGCGAGTGTGGTTATACTGGATGGGGCGAGTGTGGTGATACTGGATGGAGCGAGTGTGGTTATACTGGATGGAGCGAGTGTGGTTATACTGGATGTGGCGAGTGTGGTTATACTGGATGGGGCGAGTGTGGTTATACTGGATGGAGCGAGTGTGGTTATACTGGATGGAGCGAGTGTGGTTATACTGGATGGAGCGAGTGTGGTTACACTGGATGGAGCGAGTGTGGTTATACTGGATGGGGCGAGCGAGGTTATACTGGATGGAGCGAGTGTGGTTATACTGGATGGAGCGAGTGTGGTTATACTGGATGGAGCGAGTGTGGTTACACTGGATGGAGCGAGTGTGGTTATACTGGATGGGGCGAGCGAGGTTATACTGGATGGGGCGAATGTGGTTACACTGGATGGAGCAAGTGTGGTTATACTGGATGGAGCGAGTGTGGTTATACTGGATGGAGCAAGTGTGGTTATCCTGGATGGGGCGAGTGTGGTTATACTGGATGGAGCGAGTGTGGTTATACTGGATGGAGCGAGTGTGGTTATACTGGATGGAGCGAGTGTGGTTATACTGGATGGAGCGAGTGTGGTTATACTGGATGGAGCGAGTGTGGTTATACGTGATGGGGCGAGTGTGGTTATACTGGATGGGGCGAGTGTGGTTATACTGGATGGGGCGAGTGTGGTTATACTGGATGGAACGAGTGTGGTTATACTGGATGGAGCGAATGTGGTTATACTGGATGGAGCGAGTGTGGTTATACTGGATGGAGCGAATGTGGTTATACTGGATGGAGCAAGTATGGTTATACTGGATGGAGCGAGTGTGGTTATACTGGATGGGGCGAGTGTGGTTATACTGGATGGAGCGAGTGTGGTTATACTGGATGGAGCGAGTGTGGTTATACTGGATGGAGCGAGTGTGGTTATACTGGATGGAGCGAGTGTGGTTATACTGGATGGGGCGAGTGTGGTTATACTGGATGGAGCGAGTGTGGGTATACTGGATGGAGTGAGCGAGGTTATACTGGATGGAGTGAGCGAGGTTATACTGGATGTGGAGAGTGTGGTTATACTGGATAGGGCGAGCGAGGTTACACTGGATGGGGCGAGTGTGGTTATACTGGATGGAGCGAGCGAGGTTATACTGGATGGAGCGAGTGGTTATACTGGATGGAGCGAGCGAGGTTATACTGGATGGAGCGAGTGTGGTTATACTGGATGGAGCGAGCGAGGTGATACTGGATGGAGCGAGTGTGGTTATACTGGATGGAGCGAGCGAGGTTATACTGGATGGGGCGAGTGTGGTTATACTGGATGTTGCTAGTGTGGTTATACTGGATGGAGCGAGTGTGGTTATACTGGATGGAGCGAGTGTGGTTATACTGGATGGAGCGAGTGAGGTTATACTGGATGGAGCGAGTGTGGTTATACTGGATGGAGCGAGTGTGGTTATACTGGATGGAGCGAGCGAGGTTATACTGGATGGAGCGAGTGTGGTTATACTGGATGGAGCGAGTGTGGTTATACTGGATGGAGCGAGTGTGGTTATCCTGGATGGAGCGAGTGTGGTTATACTGGATGGAGCAAGTGTGGTTATCCTGGATGGGGCGAGTGTGGTTATACTGGATGGAGCGAGTGTGGTTATACTGGATGGAGCGAGTGTGGTTATACTGGATGGAGCGAGTGTGGTTATACTGGATGGAGCGAGTGTGGTTATACTGGATGGAGCAAGTGTGGTTATCCTGGATGGAGCGAGTGTGGTTATACTGGATGGAGCGAGTGTGGTGATACTGGATGGAGCGAGTGTGGTTATACTGGATGGAGCGAGTGTGGTTATACTGGATGGAGCGAGTGTGGTTATACTGGATGGAGCGAGTGTGGTTATACTGGATGGAGCGAGTGTGGTTATACTGGATGGGGCGAGTGTGGTTATACTGGATGGGGCGAGCGAGGTTATACTGGATGGAGCGAGTGTGGTTATACTGGATGGAGCGAGTGTGGTTATACTGGATGGGGCGAGTGTGGTTATACTGGATGGAGCGAGTGTGGTTATACTGGATGGGGCGAGTGTGGTTATACTGGATGGGGCGAGTGTGGTTATACTGGATGGAGCGAGTGCGGTTATACTGGATGGAGCGAGTGTGGTTATACTGGATGGAGCGAGCGAGGTTATACTGGATGGAGCGAGTGTGGTTATACTGGATGGAGCGAGTGTGGTTATACTGGATGGAGCGAGTGTGGTTATACTGGATGGAGCGAGTGTGGTTATACTGGATGGTGCGAGTGTGGTTATACTGGATGGAGCGAGTGTGGTTATACTGGATGGAGCGAGTGTGGTTATACTGGATGGGGCGAGTGTGGTTATACTGGATGGAGCGAGCGAGGTTATACTGGATGGGGCGAGTGTGGTTATACTGGATGGAGCGAGCGAGGTTATACTGGATGGGGCGAGTGTGGTTATACTGGATGGAGCGAGTGTGGTTATACTGGATGGAGCGAGTGTGGTTATACTGGATGGTGCGAGTGTGGTTATACTGGATGGAGCGAGTGTGGTTATACTGGATGGAGCGAGTGTGGTTATACTGGATGGGGCGAGTGTGGTTATACTGGATGGAGCGAGCGAGGTTATACTGGATGGGGCGAGTGTGGTTATACTGGATGGAGCGAGCGAGGTTATACTGGATGGAGCGAGTGTGGTTATACTGGATGTGGAGAGTGTGGTTATACTGGATGGGGCGAGTGTGGTTATACTGGATGGAGCGTGTATGGTTATGCTGGATGGGGCGAGTGTGGTTATACTGGATGGGGCGAGTGTGGTTATACTGGATGGAGCGAGTGTGGTTATACTGGATGGAGCGTGTGTGGTTATACTGGATGGGGCGAGTGTGGTTGTACTGGATGGAGCGAGTGTGGTTATACTGGATGGGGCGAGTGTGGTTATACTGGATGGGGCGAGTGTGGTTATACTGGATGGGGCGAGTGTGGTTATACTGGATGGAGCGAGTGTGGTTATACTGGATGGAGCGAGTGTGGTTATACTGATTGGAGTGAGGTTATACTGGATGGAGCGAGTGTGGTTATACTGGATGGGGCGAGTGTGGTTATACTGGTTGGAGTGAGGTTATACTGGATGGAGCGAGTGTGGTTATACTGGATGGGGCGAGTGTAGTTATACTGGATGGAGTGAGGTTATACTGGATGGAGCGAGTGTGGTTATACTGGATGGGGCGAGTGTGGTTATACTGGATGGAGTGAGGTTATACTGGATGGAGCGAGTGTGGTTATACTGGATGGAGCGAGTGTGGTTATACTGGATGGAGCGAGTGTGGTTATACTGGATGGGGCGAGTGTGGTTATACTGGATGGAGCGAGTGTGGTTATACTGGATGGACCGAGTGTGGTTATACTGGATGGAGCGAGTGTGGTTATACTGGATGGAGCGAGTGTGGTTATACTGATTGGAGTGAGGTTATACTGGATGGGGCGAGTCAGGTTATACTGGATGGCGTGAGTGTGGTTATACTGGATGGAGTGAGGTTATACTGGATGGAGCGAGTGTGGTTATACTGGATGGAGCGAGTGTGGTTATACTGATTGGAGTGAGGTTATACTGGATGGGGCGAGTGAGGTTATACTGGATGGCGTGAGTGTGGTTATACTGGATGGAGTGAGGTTATACTGGATGGAGCGAGTGTGGTTATACTGGATGGAGCGAGTGTGGTTATACTGGATGGAGAGAGTGAGGTTATACTGGATGGAGCGAGTGTGGTTATACTGGATGGAGCGAGTGTGGTTATACTGGATGGAGTGAGGTTATACTGGATGGCGTGAGTGTGGTTATACTGGATGGAGTGAGGTTATACTGGATGGAGCGAGTGTGGTTATACTGGATGGAGCGAGTGTGGTTATACTGGATGGAGCGAGTGTGGTTATACTGGATGGAGCGAGTGTGGTTATACTGGATGGAGCGAGTGTGGTTATACTGGATGGAGCGAGTGTGGTTATACTGGATGGAGCGAGTGTGGTTATACTGGATGGGGCGAGTGTGGTTATACTGGATGGAGTGAGCGAGGTTATACTGGATGGAGCGAGTGTGGTTATACTGGATGGAGCGAGTGTGGTTATACTGGATGGGGCGAGTGTGGTTATACTGGATGGAGCGAGTGTGGTTATACTGGATGGAGTGAGCGAGGTTATACTGGATGGAGTGAGCGAGGTTATACTGGATGTGGAGAGTGTGGTTATACTGGATAGGGCGAGCGAGGTTACACTGGATGGGGCGAGTGTGGTTATACTGGATGGAGCGAGCGAGGTTATACTGGATGGAGCGAGTGGTTATACTGGATGGAGCGAGCGAGGTTATACTGGATGGAGCGAGTGTGGTTATACTGGATGGAGCGAGCGAGGTTATACTGGATGGGGCGAGTGTGGTTATACTGGATGTTGCTAGTGTGGTTATACTGGATGGAGCGAGTGTGGTTATACTGGATGGAGCGAGTGTGGTTATACTGGATGGAGCGAGTGAGGTTATACTGGATGGAGCGAGTGTGGTTATACTGGATGGAGCGAGTGTGGTTATACTGGATGGAGCGAGCGAGGTTATACTGGATGGAGCGAGTGTGGTTATCCTGGATGGAGCGAGCGAGGTTATACTGGATGGAGCGAGTGTGGTTATCCTGGATGGAGCGAGTGTGGTTATACTGGATGGAGCAAGTGTGGTTATCCTGGATGGGGCGAGTGTGGTTATACTGGATGGAGCGAGTGTGGTTATACTGGATGGAGCGAGTGTGGTTATACTGGATGGAGCGAGTGTGGTTATACTGGATGGAGCGAGTGTGGTTATACTGGATGGAGCAAGTGTGGTTATCCTGGATGGAGCGAGTGTGGTTATACTGGATGGAGCGAGTGTGGTTATACTGGATGGAGCGAGTGTGGTTATACTGGATGGAGCGAGTGTGGTTATACTGGATGGAGCGAGTGTGGTTATACTGGATGGAGCGAGTGTGGTTATACTGGATGGAGCGAGTGTGGTTATACTGGATGGGGCGAGTGTGGTTATACTGGATGGGGCGAGCGAGGTTATACTGGATGGAGCGAGTGTGGTTATACTGGATGGAGCGAGTGTGGTTATACTGGATGGGGCGAGTGTGGTTATACTGGATGGAGCGAGTGTGGTTATACTGGATGGGGCGAGTGTGGTTATACTGGATGGGGCGAGTGCGGTTATACTGGATGGAGCGAGTGCGGTTATACTGGATGGAGCGAGTGTGGTTATACTGGATGGAGCGAGCGAGGTTATACTGGATGGAGCGAGTGTGGTTATACTGGATGGAGCGAGTGTGGTTATACTGGATGGAGCGAGTGTGGTTATACTGGATGGAGCGAGTGTGGTTATACTGGATGGTGCGAGTGTGGTTATACTGGATGGAGCGAGTGTGGTTATACTGGATGGAGCGAGCGAGGTTATACTGGATGGGGCGAATGTGGTTATACTGGATGGAGCGAGCGAGGTTATACTGGATGGGGCGAGTGTGGTTATACTGGATGGAGCGAGTGTGGTTATACTGGATGGAGCGAGTGTGGTTATACTGGATGGTGCGAGTGTGGTTATACTGGATGGAGCGAGTGTGGTTATACTGGATGGAGCGAGTGTGGTTATACTGGATGGGGCGAGTGTGGTTATACTGGATGGAGCGAGCGAGGTTATACTGGATGGGGCGAGTGTGGTTATACTGGATGGAGCGAGCGAGGTTTTACTGGATGGAGCGAGTGTGGTTATACTGGATGTGGAGAGTGTGGTTATACTGGATGGGGCGAGTGTGGTTATACTGGATGGAGCGTGTATGGTTATACTGGATGGAGCGAGTGTGGTTATACTGGATGGGGCGAGTGTCGTTATACTGGATGGGGCGAGTGTGGTTATACTGGATGGAGCGAGTGTGGTTATACTGGATGGAGCGTGTGTGGTTATACTGGATGGAGCGAGTGTGGTTGTACTGGATGGAGCGAGTGTGGTTATACTGGATGGGGCGAGTGTGGTTATACTGGATGGGGCGAGTGTGGTTATACTGGATGGGGCGAGTGTGGTTGTACTGGATGGAGCGAGTGTGGTTATACTGGATGGGGCGAGTGTGGTTATACTGGATGGGGCGAGTGTGGTTATACTGGATGGGGCGAGTGTGGTTATACTGGATGGAGCGAGTGTGGTTATACTGGATGGAGCGAGTGTGGTTATATTGATTGGAGTGAGGTTATACTGGATGGAGCGAGTGTGGTTATACTGGATGGGGCGAGTGTGGTTATACTGGTTGGAGTGAGGTTATACTGGATGGAGCGAGTGTGGTTATACTGGATGGGGCGAGTGTAGTTATACTGGATGGAGTGAGGTTATACTGGATGGAGCGAGTGTGGTTATACTGGATGGGGCGAGTGTGGTTATACTGGATGGAGTGAGGTTATACTGGATGTAGCGAGTGTGGTTATACTGGATGGAGCGAGTGTGGTTATACTGGATGGAGCGAGTGTGGTTATACTGGATGGGGCGAGTGTGGTTATACTGGATGGAGCGAGTGTGGTTATACTGGATGGACCGAGTGTGGTTATACTGGATGGAGCGAGTGTGGTTATACTGGATGGAGCGAGTGTGGTTATACTGATTGGAGTGAGGTTATACTGGATGGGGCGAGTGAGGTTATACTGGATGGCGTGAGTGTGGTTATACTGGATGGAGTGAGGTTATACTGGATGGAGCGAGTGTGGTTATACTGGATGGAGCGAGTGTGGTTATACTGATTGGAGTGAGGTTATACTGGATGGGGCGAGTGAGGTTATACTGGATGGCGTGAGTGTGGTTATACTGGATGGAGTGAGGTTATACTGGATGGAGCGAGTGTGGTTATACTGGATGGAGCGAGTGTGGTTATACTGGATGGAGAGAGTGAGGTTATACTGGATGGAGCGAGTGTGGTTATACTGGATGGAGCGAGTGTGGTTATACTGGATGGAGTGAGGTTATACTGGATGGCGTGAGTGTGGTTATACTGGATGGAATGAGGTTATACTGGATGGAGCGAGTGTGGTTATACTGGATGGAGCGAGTGTGGTTATACTGGATGGAGCGAGTGTGGTTATACTGGATGGGGCGAGCGAGGTTATACTGGATGGAGCGAGTGTGGTTATACTGGATGGGGCGAGCGAGGTTATACTGGATGGAGCGAGTGTGGTTATACTGGATGGAGCGAGTGTGGTTATACTGGATGGGGCGAGTGTGGTTATACTGGATGGAGCGAGTGTGGTTATACTGGATGGGGCGAGTGTGGTTATACTGGATGGAGCGAGTGTGGTTATACTGGATGGGGCGAGTGTGGTTATACTGGATGGAGCGAGTGCGGTTATACTGGATGGAGCGAGTGTGGTTATACTGGATGGAGCGAGCGAGGTTATACTGGATGGAGCGAGTGTGGTTATACTGGATGGAGCGAGTGTGGTTATACTGGATGGAGCGAGTGTGGTTATACTGGATGGAGCGAGTGTGGTTATACTGGATGGTGCGAGTGTGGTTATACTGGATGGAGCGAGTGTGGTTATACTGGATGGAGCGAGTGTGGTTATACTGGATGGGGCGAGTGTGGTTTTACTGGATGGAGCGAGCGAGGTTATACTGGATGGGGCGAGTGTGGTTATACTGGATGGAGCGAGCGAGGTTATACTGGATGGGGCGAGTGTGGTTATACTGGATGGAGCTAGTGTGGTTATACTGGATGTGGAGAGTGTGGTTATACTGGATGGGGCGAGTGTGGTTATACTGGATGGAGCGTGTATGGTTATGCTGGATGGGGCGAGTGTGGTTATACTGGATGGGGCGAGTGTGGTTATACTGGATGGAGCGAGTGTGGTTATACTGGATGGAGCGTGTGTGGTTATACTGGATGGGGCGAGTGTGGTTATACTGGATGGAGGGAGTGTGGTTGTACTGGATGGAGCGAGTGTGGTTATACTGGATGGGGCGAGTGTGGTTATACTGGATGGGGCGAGTGTGGTTATACTGGATGGGGCGAGTGTGGTTATACTGGATGGAGCGAGTGTGGTTATACTGGATGGAGCGAGTGTGGTTATACTGATTGGAGTGAGGTTATACTGGATGGAGCGAGTGTGGTTATACTGGATGGGGCGAGTGTGGTTACACTGGTTGGAGTGAGGTTATACTGGATGGAGCGAGTGTGGTTATACTGGATGGGGCGAGTGTAGTTATACTGGATGGAGTGAGGTTATACTGGATGGAGCGAGTGTGGTTATACTGGATGGGGCGAGTGTGGTTAAACTGGATGGAGTGAGGTTATACTGGATGGAGCGAGTGTGGTTATACTGGATGGAGCGAGTGTGGTTATACTGGATGGAGCGAGTGTGGTTATACTGGATGGAGCGAGTGTGGTTATACTGGATGGAGCGTGGTTATACTGGATGGAGCGAGTGTGGTTATACTGGATGGAGCGAGTGTGGTTATACTGGATGGGGCGAGTGTGGTTATACTGGATGGAGCGAGTGTGGTTATACTGGATGGACCGAGTGTGGTTATACTGGATGGAGCGAGTGTGGTTATACTGGATGGAGCGAGTGTGGTTATACTGATTGGAGTGAGGTTATACTGGATGGGGCGAGTGAGGTTATACTGGATGGCGTGAGTGTGGTTCTACTGGATGGAGTGAGGTTATACTGGATGGAGCGAGTGTGGTTATACTGGATGGAGCGAGTGTGGTTATACTGATTGGAGTGAGGTTATACTGGATGGGGCGAGTGAGGTTATACTGGATGGCGTGAGTGTGGTTATACTGGATGGAGTGAGGTTATACTGGATGGAGCGAGTGTGGTTATACTGGATGGAGCGAGTGTGGTTATACTGGATGGAGAGAGTGAGGTTATACTGGATGGAGCGAGTGTGGTTATACTGGATGGAGCGAGTGTGGTTATACTGGATGGAGTGAGGTTATACTGGATGGCGTGAGTGTGGTTATACTGGATTGAGTGAGGTTATACTGGATGGAGCGAGTGTGGTTATACTGGATGGGGCGAGTGTGGTTATACTGGTTGGAGTGAGGTTATACTGGATGGAGCGAGTGTGGTTATACTGGATGGGGCGAGTGTAGTTATACTGGATGGAGTGAGGTTATACTGGATGGAGCGAGTGTGGTTATACTGGATGGGGCGAGTGTGGTTATACTGGATGGAGTGAGGTTATACTGGATGTAGCGAGTGTGGTTATACTGGATGGAGCGAGTGTGGTTATACTGGATGGAGCGAGTGTGGTTATACTGGATGGGGCGAGTGTGGTTATACTGGATGGAGCGAGTGTGGTTATACTGGATGGACCGAGTGTGGTTATACTGGATGGAGCGAGTGTGGTTATACTGGATGGAGCGAGTGTGGTTATACTGATTGGAGTGAGGTTATACTGGATGGGGCGAGTGAGGTTATACTGGATGGCGTGAGTGTGGTTATACTGGATGGAGTGAGGTTATACTGGATGGAGCGAGTGTGGTTATACTGGATGGAGCGAGTGTGGTTATACTGATTGGAGTGAGGTTATACTGGATGGGGCGAGTGAGGTTATACTGGATGGCGTGAGTGTGGTTATACTGGATGGAGTGAGGTTATACTGGATGGAGCGAGTGTGGTTATACTGGATGGAGCGAGTGTGGTTATACTGGATGGAGAGAGTGAGGTTATACTGGATGGAGCGAGTGTGGTTATACTGGATGGAGCGAGTGTGGTTATACTGGATGGAGTGAGGTTATACTGGATGGCGTGAGTGTGGTTATACTGGATGGAATGAGGTTATACTGGATGGAGCGAGTGTGGTTATACTGGATGGAGCGAGTGTGGTTATACTGGATGGAGCGAGTGTGGTTATACTGGATGGGGCGAGCGAGGTTATACTGGATGGAGCGAGTGTGGTTATACTGGATGGGGCGAGCGAGGTTATACTGGATGGAGCGAGTGTGGTTATACTGGATGGAGCGAGTGTGGTTATACTGGATGGGGCGAGTGTGGTTATACTGGATGGAGCGAGTGTGGTTATACTGGATGGGGCGAGTGTGGTTATACTGGATGGAGCGAGTGTGGTTATACTGGATGGGGCGAGTGTGGTTATACTGGATGGAGCGAGTGCGGTTATACTGGATGGAGCGAGTGTGGTTATACTGGATGGAGCGAGCGAGGTTATACTGGATGGAGCGAGTGTGGTTATACTGGATGGAGCGAGTGTGGTTATACTGGATGGAGCGAGTGTGGTTATACTGGATGGAGCGAGTGTGGTTATACTGGATGGTGCGAGTGTGGTTATACTGGATGGAGCGAGTGTGGTTATACTGGATGGAGCGAGTGTGGTTATACTGGATGGGGCGAGTGTGGTTTTACTGGATGGAGCGAGCGAGGTTATACTGGATGGGGCGAGTGTGGTTATACTGGATGGAGCGAGCGAGGTTATACTGGATGGGGCGAGTGTGGTTATACTGGATGGAGCTAGTGTGGTTATACTGGATGTGGAGAGTGTGGTTATACTGGATGGGGCGAGTGTGGTTATACTGGATGGAGCGTGTATGGTTATGCTGGATGGGGCGAGTGTGGTTATACTGGATGGGGCGAGTGTGGTTATACTGGATGGAGCGAGTGTGGTTATACTGGATGGAGCGTGTGTGGTTATACTGGATGGGGCGAGTGTGGTTATACTGGATGGAGGGAGTGTGGTTGTACTGGATGGAGCGAGTGTGGTTATACTGGATGGGGCGAGTGTGGTTATACTGGATGGGGCGAGTGTGGTTATACTGGATGGGGCGAGTGTGGTTATACTGGATGGAGCGAGTGTGGTTATACTGGATGGAGCGAGTGTGGTTATACTGATTGGAGTGAGGTTATACTGGATGGAGCGAGTGTGGTTATACTGGATGGGGCGAGTGTGGTTACACTGGTTGGAGTGAGGTTATACTGGATGGAGCGAGTGTGGTTATACTGGATGGGGCGAGTGTAGTTATACTGGATGGAGTGAGGTTATACTGGATGGAGCGAGTGTGGTTATACTGGATGGGGCGAGTGTGGTTAAACTGGATGGAGTGAGGTTATACTGGATGGAGCGAGTGTGGTTATACTGGATGGAGCGAGTGTGGTTATACTGGATGGAGCGAGTGTGGTTATACTGGATGGAGCGAGTGTGGTTATACTGGATGGAGCGTGGTTATACTGGATGGAGCGAGTGTGGTTATACTGGATGGAGCGAGTGTGGTTATACTGGATGGGGCGAGTGTGGTTATACTGGATGGAGCGAGTGTGGTTATACTGGATGGACCGAGTGTGGTTATACTGGATGGAGCGAGTGTGGTTATACTGGATGGAGCGAGTGTGGTTATACTGATTGGAGTGAGGTTATACTGGATGGGGCGAGTGAGGTTATACTGGATGGCGTGAGTGTGGTTCTACTGGATGGAGTGAGGTTATACTGGATGGAGCGAGTGTGGTTATACTGGATGGAGCGAGTGTGGTTATACTGATTGGAGTGAGGTTATACTGGATGGGGCGAGTGAGGTTATACTGGATGGCGTGAGTGTGGTTATACTGGATGGAGTGAGGTTATACTGGATGGAGCGAGTGTGGTTATACTGGATGGAGCGAGTGTGGTTATACTGGATGGAGAGAGTGAGGTTATACTGGATGGAGCGAGTGTGGTTATACTGGATGGAGCGAGTGTGGTTATACTGGATGGAGTGAGGTTATACTGGATGGCGTGAGTGTGGTTATACTGGATTGAGTGAGGTTATACTGGATGGAGCGAGTGTGGTTATACTGGATGGAGCGAGGTTATACTGGATGGAGTGAGCGAGGTTATACTGGATGGAGCGAGTGTGGTTATACTGGATGGAGCGAGTGTGGTTATACTGGATGGAGCGAGTGTGGTTATACTGGATGGAGCGAGTGTGGTTATACTGGATGGAGCGAGTGTGGTTATACTGGATTGGGCGAGCGTGGTTATACTGGATGGAGCGAGTGTGGTTATACTGGATGGGGCGAGTGTGGTTATACTGGATGGGGCGAGCGTGGTTATACTGGATGGAGCGAGTGTGGTTATACTGGATGGAGCGAGTGTGGTTATACTGGATGGGGCGAGTGTGGTTATACTGGATGGAGCGAGTGTGGTTATACTGGATGGAGCGAGAGTGGTTATACTGGATGGAGCGAGTGTGGTTATACTGGATGGAGCGAGCGAGGTTATACTGGATGGGGCGAGTGTGGTTATACTGGATGGAGCGAGCGAGGTTATCCTGGATGGAGCGAGCGAGGTTATACTGGATGGAGCGAGTGTGGTTATACTGGATGGAGCGAGTGAGGTTATACTGGATGGAGCGAGTGTGGTTATACTGGATGGAGCGAGTGTGGTTATACTGGATGGGGCGAGTGTGGTTATACTGGATGGAGCGAGTGTGGTTATACTGGATGGGGCGAGTGTGGTTATACTGGATGGAGCGAGTGTGGTTATACTGGATGGGGCGAGTGTGGTTGTACTGGATGGAGCGAGTGTGGTTATACTGGATGGGGCGAGTGTGGTTATACTGGATGGAGCGAGTGTGGTTATACTGGATGGAGCGAGCGAGGTTATACTGGATGGAGCGAGTGTGGTTATACTGGATGGGGCGAGTGTGGTTATACTGGATGGAGTGAGTGTGGTTATACTGGATGGAGCGAGCGAGGTAATACTGGATGGAGCGAGTGTGGTTATACTGGATGGAGCGAGCGAGGTTATACTGGATGGAGTGAGTGTGGTTATACTGGATGGAGCGAGTGTGGTTATACTGCATGGAGCGAGTGTGGTTATACTGGATGGAGCGAGTGTGGTTATACTGGATGGAGCGAGTGTGGTTATACTGGATGGAGCGAGTGTGGTTATACTGGATGGAGCGAGTGTGGTTATACTGGATGGAGCGAGTGTGGTTATACTGGATGGAGCGAGTGTGGTTATACTGGATGGAGCGAGCGAGGTTATACTGGATGGAGCGAGTGTGGTTATACTGGATGGGGCGAGTGTGGTTATACTGGATGGAGCGAGTGTGGTTATACTGGATGGAGCGAGTGTGGTTATACTGGATGGAGCGAGTGTGGTTATACTGGATGGAGCGAGTGTGGTTATACTGGATGGAGCGAGCGAGGTTATACTGGATGGAGCGAGTGTGGTTATACTGGATGGGGCGAGTGTGGTTATACTGGATGGAGCGAGTGTGGTTATACTGGATGGAGCGAGTGTGGTTATACTGGATGGAGCGAGAGTGGTTATACTGGATGGAGCGAGTGTGGTTATACTGGATGGAGTGAGTGTGGTTATACTGGATGGAGCGAGCGAGGTAATACTGGATGGAGCGAGTGTGGTTATACTGGATGGAGCGAGCGAGGTTATACTGGATGGAGTGAGTGTGGTTATACTGGATGGAGCGAGTGTGGTTATACTGGATGGAGCGAGTGTGGTTATACTGGATGGAGCGAGTGTGGTTATACTGGATGGAGCGAGTGTGGTTATACTGGATGGAGCGAGTGAGGTTATACTGGATGGAGCGAGTGTGGTTATACTGGATGGGGCGAGTGTGGTTATACTGGATGGAGCGAGCGAGGTTATACTGGATGGAGCGAGTGTGGTTATACTGGATGGAGCGAGCGAGGTTATACTGGATGGAGCGAGCGAGGTTATACTGGATGGAGCGAGTGTGGTTATACTGGATGGAGCGAGCGAGGTTATACTGGATGGAGTGAGCGAGGTTATACTGGATGGAGCGAGTGTGGTTATACTGGATGGAGCGAGAGTGGTTATACTGGATGGGGCGAGTGTGGTTATACTGGATGGAGCGAGCGAGGTTATACTGGATGGAGTGAATGTGGTTATACTGGATGGAGCGAGCGAGGTAATACTGGATGGAGCGAGTGTGGTTATACTGGATGGAGCGAGCGAGGTTATACTGGATGGAGTGAGTGTGGTTATACTGGATGGGGCGAGTGTGGTTATACTGGATGGAGCGAGTGTGGTTATACTGGAGGGAGCGAGTGTGGTTATACTGGATGGAGGGAGCGAGGTTATACTGGATGGAGCGAGTGTGGTTATACTGGAGGGAGCGAGTGTGGTTATACTGGATGGAGCGAGTGTGGTTATACTGGATGGGGCGAGTGTGGTTATACTGGATGGAGCGAGCGAGGTTATACTGGATGGAGGGAGCGAGGTTATACTGGATGGAGTGAGTGTGGTTATACTGGATGGAGGGAGCGAGGTTATACTGGATGAAGTGAGTGTGGTTATACTGGATGGAGGGAGTGTGGTTATACTGGATGGAGCGAGTGTGGTTATACTGGATGGAGTGAGTGTGGATATACTGGATGGAGGGAGCGAGGTTATACTGGATGGAGTGAGTGTGGTTATACTGGATGGAGGGAGCGAGGTTGTACTGGATGGAGCGAGGTTATACTGGATGTGGCGAGTGTGGTTATACTGGATGGGGCGAGTGAGGTTATACTGGATGGAGCGAGTGTGGTTATACTGGATGGAGCGAGTGTGGTTATACTGGATGGAGAGAGCGAGGTTATACTGGATGGAGCGAGTCTGGTTATACTGGATGGAGCGAGTGAGGTTATACTGGATGGGGCGAGTGTGGTTATACTGGATGGAGCGAGTGTGTTTATACTGCATGGGGCGAGTGTGGTTATACTGGATGGAGCGAGTGAGGTTATACTGGATGGAGCGAGTGTGGTTATACTGGATGGAGCGAGTGTGGTTATACTGGATGGGGCGAGTGTGGTTATACTGGATGGAGCGAGAGTGGTTATACTGGATGGAGCGAGTGTGCTTATACTGGATGGGGCGAGTGTGGTTATACTGGATGGAGCGAGAGTGGTTATACTGGATGGAGCGAGTGTGGTTATACTGGATGGAGCGAGTGTGGTTATACTGGATGGAGCGAGTGTGGTTATACTGGATGGTGTGAGTGTGGTTATACTGGATGGGGCGAGTGTGGTTATACTGGATGGGGCGAGTGTGGTTATACTGGATGGAGCGAGTGTGGTTATACTGGATGGAGGGAGTGTGGTTATACTGGATGGAGTGTGGTTATACTGGATGGAGCGAGTGTGGTTATACTGGATGGGGCGAGTGTGGTTATACTGGATGGAGCGAGTGTGGTTATACTGCATGGAGTGAGGTTATACTGGATGGGGCGAGTGAGGTTATACTGGATGGAGTGAGGTTATACTGGATGGAGCGAGTGTGGTTATACTGGATGGAGCGAGTGTGGTTATACTGGATGGAGAGAGTGAGGTTATACTGGATGGAGCGAGTGTGGTTATACTGGATGGAGCGAGTGTGGTTATACTGGATGGAGTGAGGTTATACTGGATGGCGTGAGTGTGGTTATACTGGATGGAGTGAGGTTATACTGGATGGAGCGAGTGTGGTTATACTGGATGGAGTGAGGTTATACTGGATGGCGTGAGTGTGGTTATACTGGATGGAGTGAGGTTATACTGGATGGAGCGAGTGTGGTTATACTGGATGGGGCGAGTGTGGTTATACTGGATGGAGCGAGCGAGGTTATACTGGATGGAGCGAGAGTGGTTATACTGGATGGAGCGAGTGTGGTTATACTGGATGGAGCGAGTGTGGTTATACTGGATGGAGCGAGCGAGGTTATACTGGATGGAGCGAGTGTGGTTATACTGGATGGGGCGAGTGTGGTTATACTGGATGGAGTGAGTGTGGTTATACTGGATGGAGCGAGCGAGGTAATACTGGATGGAGCGAGTGTGGTTATACTGGATGGAGCGAGCGAGGTTATACTGGATGGAGTGAGTGTGGTTATACTGGATGGAGCGAGTGTGGTTATACTGGATGGAGCGAGTGTGGTTATACTGGATGGAGCGAGTGTGGTTATACTGGATGGAGCGAGTGTGGTTATACTGGATGGGGCGAGTGTGGTTATACTGGTTGGAGTGAGGTTATACTGGATGGAGCGAGTGTGGTTATACTGGATGGGGCGAGTGTAGTTATACTGGATGGAGTGAGGTTATACTGGATGGAGCGAGTGTGGTTATACTGGATGGGGCGAGTGTGGTTATACTGGATGGAGTGAGGTTATACTGGATGGAGCGAGTGTGGTTATACTGGATGGAGCGAGTGTGGTTATACTGGATGGAGCGAGTGTGGTTATACTGGATGGGGCGAGTGTGGTTATACTGGATGGAGCGAGTGTGGTTATACTGGATGGACCGAGTGTGGTTATACTGGATGGAGCGAGTGTGGTTATACTGGATGGAGCGAGTGTGGTTATACTGATTGGAGTGAGGTTATACTGGATGGGGCGAGTGAGGTTATACTGGATGGCGTGAGTGTGGTTATACTGGATGGAGTGAGGTTATACTGGATGGAGCGAGTGTGGTTATACTGGATGGAGCGAGTGTGGTTATACTGATTGGAGTGAGGTTATACTGGATGGGGCGAGTGAGGTTATACTGGATGGCGTGAGTGTGGTTATACTGGATGGAGTGAGGTTATACTGGATGGAGCGAGTGTGGTTATACTGGATGGAGCGAGTGTGGTTATACTGGATGGAGAGAGTGAGGTTATACTGGATGGAGCGAGTGTGGTTATACTGGATGGAGCGAGTGTGGTTATACTGGATGGAGTGAGGTTATACTGGATGGCGTGAGTGTGGTTATACTGGATGGAGTGAGGTTATACTGGATGGAGCGAGTGTGGTTATACTGGATGGAGCGAGTGTGGTTATACTGGATGGAGCGAGTGTGGTTATACTGGATGGGGCGAGCGAGGTTATACTGGATGGAGCGAGTGTGGTTATACTGGATGGGGCGAGCGAGGTTATACTGGATGGAGCGAGTGTGGTTATACTGGATGGAGCGAGTGTGGTTATACTGGATGGGGCGAGTGTGGTTATACTGGATGGAGCGAGTGTGGTTATACTGGATGGGGCGAGTGCGGTTATACTGGATGGAGCGAGTGTGGTTATACTGGATGGAGCGAGCGAGGTTATACTGGATGGAGCGAGTGTGGTTATACTGGATGGAGCGAGTGTGGTTATACTGGATGGAGCGAGTGTGGTTATACTGGATGGAGCGAGTGTGGTTATACTGGATGGTGCGAGTGTGGTTATACTGGATGGAGCGAGTGTGGTTATACTGGATGGAGCGAGTGTGGTTATACTGGATGGGGCGAGTGTGGTTTTACTGGATGGAGCGAGCGAGGTTATACTGGATGGGGCGAGTGTGGTTATACTGGATGGAGCGAGCGAGGTTATACTGGATGGGGCGAGTGTGGTTATACTGGATGGAGCTAGTGTGGTTATACTGGATGTGGAGAGTGTGGTTATACTGGATGGGGCGAGTGTGGTTATACTGGATGGAGCGTGTATGGTTATGCTGGATGGGGCGAGTGTGGTTATACTGGATGGGGCGAGTGTGGTTATACTGGATGGAGCGAGTGTGGTTATACTGGATGGAGCGTGTGTGGTTATACTGGATGGGGCGAGTGTGGTTATACTGGATGGAGGGAGTGTGGTTGTACTGGATGGAGCGAGTGTGGTTATACTGGATGGGGCGAGTGTGGTTATACTGGATGGGGCGAGTGTGGTTATACTGGATGGGGCGAGTGTGGTTATACTGGATGGAGCGAGTGTGGTTATACTGGATGGAGCGAGTGTGGTTATACTGATTGGAGTGAGGTTATACTGGATGGAGCGAGTGTGGTTATACTGGATGGGGCGAGTGTGGTTACACTGGTTGGAGTGAGGTTATACTGGATGGAGCGAGTGTGGTTATACTGGATGGGGCGAGTGTAGTTATACTGGATGGAGTGAGGTTATACTGGATGGAGCGAGTGTGGTTATACTGGATGGGGCGAGTGTGGTTAAACTGGATGGAGTGAGGTTATACTGGATGGAGCGAGTGTGGTTATACTGGATGGAGCGAGTGTGGTTATACTGGATGGAGCGAGTGTGGTTATACTGGATGGAGCGAGTGTGGTTATACTGGATGGAGCGTGGTTATACTGGATGGAGCGAGTGTGGTTATACTGGATGGAGCGAGTGTGGTTATACTGGATGGGGCGAGTGTGGTTATACTGGATGGAGCGAGTGTGGTTATACTGGATGGACCGAGTGTGGTTATACTGGATGGAGCGAGTGTGGTTATACTGGATGGAGCGAGTGTGGTTATACTGATTGGAGTGAGGTTATACTGGATGGGGCGAGTGAGGTTATACTGGATGGCGTGAGTGTGGTTCTACTGGATGGAGTGAGGTTATACTGGATGGAGCGAGTGTGGTTATACTGGATGGAGCGAGTGTGGTTATACTGATTGGAGTGAGGTTATACTGGATGGGGCGAGTGAGGTTATACTGGATGGCGTGAGTGTGGTTATACTGGATGGAGTGAGGTTATACTGGATGGAGCGAGTGTGGTTATACTGGATGGAGCGAGTGTGGTTATACTGGATGGAGAGAGTGAGGTTATACTGGATGGAGCGAGTGTGGTTATACTGGATGGAGCGAGTGTGGTTATACTGGATGGAGTGAGGTTATACTGGATGGCGTGAGTGTGGTTATACTGGATTGAGTGAGATTATACTGGATGGGGCGAGTGTGGTTATACTGGATGGGGCGAGCGTGGTTATACTGGATGGAGCGAGTGTGGTTATACTGGATGGAGCGAGTGTGGTTATACTGGATGGGGCGAGTGTGGTTATACTGGATGGAGCGAGTGTGGTTATACTGGATGGAGCGAGTGTGGTTATACTGGATGGAGCGAGTGTGGTTATACTGGATGGAGCGAGAGTGGTTATACTGGATGGAGCGAGCGAGGTTATCCTGGATGGAGCGAGCGAGGTTATACTGGATGGAGCGAGTGTGGTTATACTGGATGGAGCGAGTGAGGTTATACTGGATGGAGCGAGTGTGGTTATACTGGATGGAGCGAGTGTGGTTATACTGGATGGGGCGAGTGTGGTTATACTGGATGGAGCGAGTGTGGTTATACTGGATGGGGCGAGTGTGGTTATACTGGATGGAGCGAGTGTGGTTATACTGGATGGGGCGAGTGTGGTTGTACTGGATGGAGCGAGTGTGGTTATACTGGATGGAGCGAGTGTGGTTATACTGGATGGAGCGAGTGTGGTTATACTGGATGGAGCGAGCGAGGTTATACTGGATGGAGCGAGTGTGGTTATACTGGATGGGGCGAGTGTGGTTATACTGGATGGAGTGAGTGTGGTTATACTGGATGGAGCGAGCGAGGTAATACTGGATGGAGCGAGTGTGGTTATACTGGATGGAGCGAGCGAGGTTATACTGGATGGAGTGAGTGTGGTTATACTGGATGGAGCGAGTGTGGTTATACTGCATGGAGCGAGTGTGGTTATACTGGATGGAGCGAGTGTGGTTATACTGGATGGAGCGAGTGTGGTTATACTGGATGGAGCGAGTGTGGTTATACTGGATGGAGCGAGTGTGGTTATACTGGATGGAGCGAGTGTGGTTATACTGGATGGAGCGAGTGTGGTTATACTGGATGGAGCGAGCGAGGTTATACTGGATGGAGCGAGTGTGGTTATACTGGATGGGGCGAGTGTGGTTATACTGGATGGAGCGAGTGTGGTTATACTGGATGGAGCGAGTGTGGTTATACTGGATGGAGCGAGTGTGGTTATACTGGATGGAGCGAGTGTGGTTATACTGGATGGAGCGAGCGAGGTTATACTGGATGGAGCGAGTGTGGTTATACTGGATGGGGCGAGTGTGGTTATACTGGATGGAGCGAGTGTGGTTATACTGGATGGAGCGAGTGTGGTTATACTGGATGGAGCGAGAGTGGTTATACTGGATGGAGCGAGTGTGGTTATACTGGATGGAGTGAGTGTGGTTATACTGGATGGAGCGAGCGAGGTAATACTGGATGGAGCGAGTGTGGTTATACTGGATGGAGCGAGCGAGGTTATACTGGATGGAGTGAGTGTGGTTATACTGGATGGAGCGAGTGTGGTTATACTGGATGGAGCGAGTGTGGTTATACTGGATGGAGCGAGTGTGGTTATACTGGATGGAGCGAGTGTGGTTATACTGGATGGAGCGAGTGTGGTTATACTGGATGGAGCGAGTGTGGTTATACTGGATGGGGCGAGTGTGGTTATACTGGATGGAGCGAGCGAGGTTATACTGGATGGAGCGAGTGTGGTTATACTGGATGGAGCGAGCGAGGTTATACTGGATGGAGCGAGCGAGGTTATACTGGATGGAGCGAGTGTGGTTATACTGGATGGAGCGAGCGAGGTTATACTGGATGGAGTGAGCGAGGTTATACTGGATGGAGCGAGTGTGGTTATACTGGATGGAGCGAGAGTGGTTATACTGGATGGGGCGAGTGTGGTTATACTGGATGGAGCGAGCGAGGTTATACTGGATGGAGTGAATGTGGTTATACTGGATGGAGCGAGCGAGGTAATACTGGATGGAGCGAGTGTGGTTATACTGGATGGAGCGAGCGAGGTTATACTGGATGGAGTGAGTGTGGTTATACTGGATGGGGCGAGTGTGGTTATACTGGATGGAGCGAGTGTGGTTATACTGGAGGGAGCGAGTGTGGTTATACTGGATGGAGGGAGCGAGGTTATACTGGATGGAGCGAGTGTGGTTATACTGGAGGGAGCGAGTGTGGTTATACTGGATGGAGCGAGTGTGGTTATACTGGATGGAGCGAGTGTGGTTATACTGGATGGAGGGAGCGAGGTTATACTGGATGGAGTGAGTGTGGTTATACTGGATGGAGGGAGCGAGGTTATACTGGATGAAGTGAGTGTGGTTATACTGGATGGAGGGAGCGAGGTTATACTGGATGGAGTGAGTGTGGTTATACTGGATCGAGGGAGCGAGGTTATACTGGATGGAGTGAGTGTGGTTATACTGGATGGAGCGAGTGTGGTTATACTGGATGGAGGGAGCGAGGTTGTACTGGATGGAGTGAGTGTGGTTATACTGGATGGAGGGAGCGAGGTTATACTGGATGGAGTGAGTGTGGATATACTGGATGGAGGGAGCGAGGTTATACTGGATGGAGTGAGTGTGGTTATACTGGATGGAGGGAGCGAGGTTGTACTGGATGGAGCGAGGTTATACTGGATGTGGCGAGTGTGGTTATACTGGATGGGGCGAGTGAGGTTATACTGGATGGAGCGAGTGTGGTTATACTGGATGGAGCGAGTGTGGTTATACTGGATGGAGAGAGCGAGGTTATACTGGATGGAGCGAGTCTGGTTATACTGGATGGAGCGAGTGAGGTTATACTGGATGGGGCGAGTGTGGTTATACTGGATGGAGCGAGTGTGTTTATACTGCATGGGGCGAGTGTGGTTATACTGGATGGAGCGAGTGAGGTTATACTGGATGGAGCGAGTGTGGTTATACTGGATGGAGCGAGTGTGGTTATACTGGATGGGGCGAGTGTGGTTATACTGGATGGAGCGAGAGTGGTTATACTGGATGGAGCGAGTGTGCTTATACTGGATGGGGCGAGTGTGGTTATACTGGATGGAGCGAGAGTGGTTATACTGGATGGAGCGAGTGTGGTTATACTGGATGGAGCGAGTGTGGTTATACTGGATGGAGCGAGTGTGGTTATACTGGATGGTGTGAGTGTGGTTATACTGGATGGGGCGAGTGTGGTTATACTGGATGGGGCGAGTGTGGTTATACTGGATGGAGCGAGTGTGGTTATACTGGATGGAGGGAGTGTGGTTATACTGGATGGAGTGTGGTTATACTGGATGGAGCGAGTGTGGTTATACTGGATGGGGCGAGTGTGGTTATACTGGATGGAGCGAGTGTGGTTATACTGCATGGAGTGAGGTTATACTGGATGGGGCGAGTGAGGTTATACTGGATGGAGTGAGGTTATACTGGATGGAGCGAGTGTGGTTATACTGGATGGAGCGAGTGTGGTTATACTGGATGGAGAGAGTGAGGTTATACTGGATGGAGCGAGTGTGGTTATACTGGATGGAGCGAGTGTGGTTATACTGGATGGAGTGAGGTTATACTGGATGGCGTGAGTGTGGTTATACTGGATGGAGTGAGGTTATACTGGATGGAGCGAGTGTGGTTATACTGGATGGGGCGAGTGTGGTTATACTGGATGGAGCGAGCGAGGTTATACTGGATGGAGCGAGAGTGGTTATACTGGATGGAGCGAGTGTGGTTATACTGGATGGAGCGAGTGTGGTTATACTGGATGGAGCGAGCGAGGTTATACTGGATGGAGCGAGTGTGGTTATACTGGATGGTGTGAGTGTGGTTATACTGGATGGGGCGAGTGTGGTTATACTGGATGGGGCGAGTGTGGTTATACTGGATGGAGCGAGTGTGGTTATACTGGATGGAGGGAGTGTGGTTATACTGGATGGAGTGTGGTTATACTGGATGGAGCGAGTGTGGTTATACTGGATGGGGCGAGTGTGGTTATACTGGATGGAGCGAGTGTGGTTATACTGCATGGAGTGAGGTTATACTGGATGGGGCGAGTGAGGTTATACTGGATGGAGTGAGGTTATACTGGATGGAGCGAGTGTGGTTATACTGGATGGAGCGAGTGTGGTTATACTGGATGGAGAGAGTGAGGTTATACTGGATGGAGCGAGTGTGGTTATACTGGATGGAGCGAGTGTGGTTATACTGGATGGAGTGAGGTTATACTGGATGGCGTGAGTGTGGTTATACTGGATGGAGTGAGGTTATACTGGATGGAGCGAGTGTGGTTATACTGGATGGAGTGAGGTTATACTGGATGGCGTGAGTGTGGTTATACTGGATGGAGTGAGGTTATACTGGATGGAGCGAGTGTGGTTATACTGGATGGGGCGAGTGTGGTTATACTGGATGGAGCGAGCGAGGTTATACTGGATGGAGCGAGAGTGGTTATACTGGATGGAGCGAGTGTGGTTATACTGGATGGAGCGAGTGTGGTTATACTGGATGGAGCGAGCGAGGTTATACTGGATGGAGCGAGTGTGGTTATACTGGATGGGGCGAGTGTGGTTATACTGGATGGAGTGAGTGTGGTTATACTGGATGGAGCGAGCGAGGTAATACTGGATGGAGCGAGTGTGGTTATACTGGATGGAGCGAGCGAGGTTATACTGGATGGAGTGAGTGTGGTTATACTGGATGGAGCGAGTGTGGTTATACTGGATGGAGCGAGTGTGGTTATACTGGATGGAGCGAGTGTGGTTATACTGGATGGAGCGAGTGTGGTTATACTGGATGGAGCGAGTGTGGTTATACTGGATGGAGCGAGTGTGGTTATACTGGATGGGGCGAGTGTGGTTATACTGGATGGAGCGAGCGAGGTTATACTGGATGGAGCGAGTGTGGTTATACTGGATGGAGCGAGCGAGGTTATACTGGATGGAGCGAGCGAGGTTATACTGGATGGAGCGAGTGTGGTTATACTGGATGGAGCGAGTGTGGTTATACTGGATGGGGCGAGTGTGGTTATACTGGATGGAGCGAGTGTGGTTATACTGGATGGAGCGAGTGTGGTTATACTGGAGGGAGCGAGTGTGGTTATACTGGATGGAGCGAGTGTGGTTATACTGGATGGAGCGAGCGAGGTTATACTGGATGGAGCGAGCGAGGTTATACTGGATGGAGCGAGTGTGGTTATACTGGATGGAGCGAGTGTGGTTATACTGGATGGGGCGAGTGTGGTTATACTGGATGGAGCGAGTGTGGTTATACTGGATGGAGCGAGTGTGGTTATACTGGAGGGAGCGAGTGTGGTTATACTGGATGGAGCGAGCGAGGTTATACTGGATGGAGTGAGTGTGGTTATACTGGATGGAGCGAGCGAGGTAATACTGGATGGAGCGAGTGTGGTTATACTGGATGGAGCGAGCGAGGTTATACTGGATGGAGTGAGTGTGGTTATACTGGATGGGGCGAGTGTGGTTATACTGGATGGAGCGAGTGTGGTTATACTGGAGGGAGCGAGTGTGGTTATACTGGATGGAGGGAGCGAGGTTATACTGGATGGAGCGAGTGTGGTTATACTGGAGGGAGCGAGTGTGGTTATACTGGATGGAGCGAGTGTGGTTATACTGGATGGGGCGAGTGTGGTTATACTGGATGGAGCGAGCGAGGTTATACTGGATGGAGTGAGTGTGGTTATACTGGATGGAGCGAGCGAGGTTATACTGGATGGAGCGAGTGTGGTTATACTGGATGGAGGGAGCGAGGTTATACTGGATGGAGTGAGTGTGGTTATACTGGATGGAGGGAGCGAGGTTATACTGGATGGAGTGAGTGTGGTTATACTGGATGGAGGGAGCGAGGTTATACTGGATGGAGTGAGTGTGGTTATACTGGATGGAGGGAGCGAGGTTATACTGGATGGAGTGAGTGTGGTTATACTGGATGGAGGGAGCGAGGTTATACTGGATGGAGTGAGTGTGGTTATACTGGATGGAGGGAGCGAGGTTATACTGGATGGAGTGAGTGTGGTTATACTGGATGGAGCGAGTGTGGTTATACTGGATGGAGGGAGCGAGGTTGTACTGGATGGAGTGAGTGTGGTTATACTGGATGGAGGGAGCGAGGTTATACTGGATGGAGTGAGTGTGGATATACTGGATGGAGGGAGCGAGGTTATACTGGATGGAGTGAGTGTGGTTATACTGGATGGAGGGAGCGAGGTTATACTGGATGGAGTGAGTGTGGATATACTGGATGGAGGGAGCGAGGTTATACTGGATGGAGCGAGGTTATACTGGATGGAGCGAGTGTGGTTATACTGGATGGAGCGAGTGTGGTTTTACTGGATGGGGCGAGTGTGGTTATAATGGATGGAGCGAGTGTGGTTATACTGGATGGAGCGAGTGTGGTTATACTGGATGGACCGAGTGTGGTTATACTGGATGGAGCGAGTGTGGTTATACTGGATGGAGCGAGTGTGGTTATACTGATTGGAGTGAGGTTATACTGGATGGGGCGAGTGAGGTTATACTGGATGGCGTGAGTGTGGTTATACTGGATGGAGTGAGGTTATACTGGATGGAGCGAGTGTGGTTATACTGGATGGAGCGAGTGTGGTTATACTGATTGGAGTGAGGTTATACTGGATGGGGCGAGTGAGGTTATACTGGATGGCGTGAGTGTGGTTATACTGGATGGAGTGAGGTTATACTGGATGGAGCGAGTGTGGTTATACTGGATGGAGCGAGTGTGGTTATACTGGATGGAGAGAGTGAGGTTATACTGGATGGAGCGAGTGTGGTTATACTGGATGGAGCGAGTGTGGTTATACTGGATGGAGTGAGGTTATACTGGATGGAGCGAGTGTGGTTATACTGGATGGAGCGAGTGTGGTTATACTGGATGGAGCGAGTGTGGTTATACTGGATGGAGCGAGTGTGGTTATACTGGATGGAGCGAGTGTGGTTATACTGGATGGAGCGAGTGTGGTTATACTGGATGGAGCGAGTGTGGTTATACTGGATGGGGCGAGTGTGGTTATACTGGATGGGGCGAGCGAGGTTATACTGGATGGAGTGAGTGTGGTTATACTGGATGGAGGGAGCGAGGTTGTACTGGATGGAGCGAGGTTATACTGGATGTGGCGAGTGTGGTTATACTGGATGGGGCGAGTGAGGTTATACTGGATGGAGCGAGTGTGGTTATACTGGATGGAGCGAGTGTGGTTATACTGGATGGAGAGAGCGAGGTTATACTGGATGGAGCGAGTCTGGTTATACTGGATGGAGCGAGTGAGGTTATACTGGATGGGGCGAGTGTGGTTATACTGGATGGAGCGAGTGTGTTTATACTGCATGGGGCGAGTGTGGTTATACTGGATGGAGCGAGTGAGGTTATACTGGATGGAGCGAGTGTGGTTATACTGGATGGAGCGAGTGTGGTTATACTGGATGGGGCGAGTGTGGTTATACTGGATGGAGCGAGTGTGGTTATACTGGATGGAGCGAGTGTGGTTATACTGGATGGAGCGAGTGTGGTTATACTGGATGGGGCGAGTGTGGTTATACTGGAT
Source organism: Squalus acanthias (assembly GCA_030390025.1). NCBI lineage: Eukaryota > Metazoa > Chordata > Chondrichthyes > Squaliformes > Squalidae > Squalus > Squalus acanthias. The sequence goes on along the minus strand of CM059434.1, from coordinate 3,047,829 downwards.
GGAGCGAGAGTGGTTATACTGGATGGAGCGAGTGTGGTTATACTGGATGGAGCGAGTGTGGTTATACTGGATGGAGCGAGTGTGGTTATACTGGATGGTGTGAGTGTGGTTATACTGGATGGGGCGAGTGTGGTTATACTGGATGGGGCGAGTGTGGTTATACTGGATGGAGCGAGTGTGGTTATACTGGATGGAGGGAGTGTGGTTATACTGGATGGAGTGTGGTTATACTGGATGGAGCGAGTGTGGTTATACTGGATGGGCGAGTGTGGTTATACTGGATGGAGCGAGTGCGGTTATACTGCATGGAGTGAGGTTATACTGGATGGGGCGAGTGAGGTTATACTGGATGGAGTGAGGTTATACTGGATGGAGCGAGTGTGGTTATACTGGATGGAGCGAGTGTGGTTATACTGGATGGAGCGAGTGTGGTTATACTGGATGGAGCGAGTGTGGTTATACTGGATGGAGTGAGGTTATACTGGATGGCGTGAGTGTGGTTATACTGGATGGAGAGAGTGAGGTTATACTGGATGGAGCGAGTGTGGTTATACTGGATGGAGTGAGGTTATACTGGATGGCGTGAGTGTGGTTATACTGGATGGAGCGAGTGTGGTTATACTGGATGGAGCGAGTGTGGTTATACTGGATGGAGTGAGGTTATACTGGATGGCGTGAGTGTGGTTATACTGGATGGAGCGAGTGTGGTTATACTGGATGGAGAGAGTGAGGTTATACTGGATGGAGCGAGTGTGGTTATACTGGATGGAGCGAGTGTGGTTATACTGGATGGAGTGAGGTTATACTGGATGGCGTGAGTGTGGTTATACTGGATGGAGTGAGGTTATACTGGATGGAGCGAGTGTGGTTATACTGGATGGAGTGAGGTTATACTGGATGGCGTGAGTGTGGTTATACTGGATGGAGTGAGGTTATACTGGATGGAGCGAGTGTGGTTATACTGGATGGGGCGAGTGTGGTTATACTGGATGGAGCGAGCGAGGTTATACTGGATGGAGCGAGAGTGGTTATACTGGATGGAGCGAGTGTGGTTATACTGGATGGAGCGAGTGTGGTTATACTGGATGGAGCGAGCGAGGTTATACTGGATGGAGCGAGTGTGGTTATACTGGATGGGGCGAGTGTGGTTATACTGGATGGAGTGAGTGTGGTTATACTGGATGGAGCGAGCGAGGTAATACTGGATGGAGCGAGTGTGGTTATACTGGATGGAGCGAGCGAGGTTATACTGGATGGAGTGAGTGTGGTTATACTGGATGGAGCGAGTGTGGTTATACTGGATGGAGCGAGTGTGGTTATACTGGATGGAGCGAGTGTGGTTATACTGGATGGAGCGAGTGTGGTTATACTGGATGGTGCGAGTGTGGTTATACTGGATGGAGCGAGTGTGGTTATACTGGATGGGGCGAGTGTGGTTATACTGGATGGAGCGAGCGAGGTTATACTGGATGGAGCGAGTGTGGTTATACTGGATGGAGCGAGCGAGGTTATACTGGATGGAGCGAGCGAGGTTATACTGGATGGAGCGAGTGTGGTTATACTGGATGGAGCGAGTGTGGTTATACTGGATGGGGCGAGTGTGGTTATACTGGATGGAGCGAGTGTGGTTATACTGGATGGAGCGAGTGTGGTTATACTGGAGGGAGCGAGTGTGGTTATACTGGATGGAGCGAGTGTGGTTATACTGGATGGAGCGAGCGAGGTTATACTGGATGGAGCGAGCGAGGTTATACTGGATGGAGCGAGTGTGGTTATACTGGATGGAGCGAGTGTGGTTATACTGGATGGGGCGAGTGTGGTTATACTGGATGGAGCGAGTGTGGTTATACTGGATGGAGCGAGTGTGGTTATACTGGAGGGAGCGAGTGTGGTTATACTGGATGGAGCGAGCGAGGTTATACTGGATGGAGTGAGTGTGGTTATACTGGATGGAGCGAGCGAGGTAATACTGGATGGAGCGAGTGTGGTTATACTGGATGGAGCGAGCGAGGTTATACTGGATGGAGTGAGTGTGGTTATACTGGATGGGGCGAGTGTGGTTATACTGGATGGAGCGAGTGTGGTTATACTGGAGGGAGCGAGTGTGGTTATACTGGATGGAGGGAGCGAGGTTATACTGGATGGAGCGAGTGTGGTTATACTGGAGGGAGCGAGTGTGGTTATACTGGATGGAGCGAGTGTGGTTATACTGGATGGGGCGAGTGTGGTTATACTGGATGGAGCGAGCGAGGTTATACTGGATGGAGTGAGTGTGGTTATACTGGATGGAGCGAGCGAGGTTATACTGGATGGAGCGAGTGTGGTTATACTGGATGGAGGGAGCGAGGTTATACTGGATGGAGTGAGTGTGGTTATACTGGATGGAGGGAGCGAGGTTATACTGGATGGAGTGAGTGTGGTTATACTGGATGGAGGGAGCGAGATTATACTGGATGGAGTGAGTGTGGTTATACTGGATGGAGGGAGCGAGGTTATACTGGATGGAGTGAGTGTGGTTATACTGGATGGAGGGAGCGAGGTTATACTGGATGGAGTGAGTGTGGTTATACTGGATGGAGGGAGCGAGGTTATACTGGATGGAGTGAGTGTGGTTATACTGGATGGAGCGAGTGTGGTTATACTGGATGGAGGGAGCGAGGTTGTACTGGATGGAGTGAGTGTGGTTATACTGGATGGAGGGAGCGAGGTTATACTGGATGGAGTGAGTGTGGTTATACTGGATGGAGCGAGTGTGGTTATACTGGATGGAGCGAGTGTGGTTATACTGGATGGGGCGAGTGTGGTTATACTGGATGGAGCGAGTGTGGTTATACTGGATGGAGCGAGTGTGGTTATACTGGATGGAGCGAGTGTGGTTATACTGGATGGGGCGAGTGTGGTTATACTGGATGGAGCGAGAGTGGTTATACTGGATGGAGCGAGTGTGGTTATACTGGATGGAGCGAGTGTGGTTATACTGGATGGAGCGAGTGTGGTTATACTGGATGGTGTGAGTGTGGTTATACTGGATGGGGCGAGTGTGGTTATACTGGATGGGGCGAGTGTGGTTATACTGGATGGAGCGAGTGTGGTTATACTGGATGGAGGGAGTGTGGTTATACTGGATGGAGTGTGGTTATACTGGATGGAGCGAGTGTGGTTATACTGGATGGGGCGAGTGTGGTTATACTGGATGGAGCGAGTGCGGTTATACTGCATGGAGTGAGGTTATACTGGATGGGGCGAGTGAGGTTATACTGGATGGAGTGAGGTTATACTGGATGGAGCGAGTGTGGTTATACTGGATGGAGCGAGTGTGGTTATACTGGATGGAGCGAGTGTGGTTATACTGGATGGAGCGAGTGTGGTTATACTGGATGGAGTGAGGTTATACTGGATGGCGTGAGTGTGGTTATACTGGATGGAGAGAGTGAGGTTATACTGGATGGAGCGAGTGTGGTTATACTGGATGGAGTGAGGTTATACTGGATGGCGTGAGTGTGGTTATACTGGATGGAGCGAGTGTGGTTATACTGGATGGAGCGAGTGTGGTTATACTGGATGGAGTGAGGTTATACTGGATGGCGTGAGTGTGGTTATACTGGATGGAGCGAGTGTGGTTATACTGGATGGAGAGAGTGAGGTTATACTGGATGGAGCGAGTGTGGTTATACTGGATGGAGCGAGTGTGGTTATACTGGATGGAGTGAGGTTATACTGGATGGCGTGAGTGTGGTTATACTGGATGGAGTGAGGTTATACTGGATGGAGCGAGTGTGGTTATACTGGATGGAGTGAGGTTATACTGGATGGCGTGAGTGTGGTTATACTGGATGGAGTGAGGTTATACTGGATGGAGCGAGTGTGGTTATACTGGATGGGGCGAGTGTGGTTATACTGGATGGAGCGAGCGAGGTTATACTGGATGGAGCGAGAGTGGTTATACTGGATGGAGCGAGTGTGGTTATACTGGATGGAGCGAGTGTGGTTATACTGGATGGAGCGAGCGAGGTTATACTGGATGGAGCGAGTGTGGTTATACTGGATGGGGCGAGTGTGGTTATACTGGATGGAGTGAGTGTGGTTATACTGGATGGAGCGAGCGAGGTAATACTGGATGGAGCGAGTGTGGTTATACTGGATGGAGCGAGCGAGGTTATACTGGATGGAGTGAGTGTGGTTATACTGGATGGAGCGAGTGTGGTTATACTGGATGGAGCGAGTGTGGTTATACTGGATGGAGCGAGTGTGGTTATACTGGATGGAGCGAGTGTGGTTATACTGGATGGTGCGAGTGTGGTTATACTGGATGGAGCGAGTGTGGTTATACTGGATGGGGCGAGTGTGGTTATACTGGATGGAGCGAGCGAGGTTATACTGGATGGAGCGAGTGTGGTTATACTGGATGGAGCGAGCGAGGTTATACTGGATGGAGCGAGCGAGGTTATACTGGATGGAGCGAGTGTGGTTATACTGGATGGAGCGAGTGTGGTTATACTGGATGGGGCGAGTGTGGTTATACTGGATGGAGCGAGTGTGGTTATACTGGATGGAGCGAGTGTGGTTATACTGGAGGGAGCGAGTGTGGTTATACTGGATGGAGCGAGTGTGGTTATACTGGATGGAGCGAGCGAGGTTATACTGGATGGAGCGAGCGAGGTTATACTGGATGGAGCGAGTGTGGTTATACTGGATGGAGCGAGTGTGGTTATACTGGATGGGGCGAGTGTGGTTATACTGGATGGAGCGAGTGTGGTTATACTGGATGGAGCGAGTGTGGTTATACTGGAGGGAGCGAGTGTGGTTATACTGGATGGAGCGAGCGAGGTTATACTGGATGGAGTGAGTGTGGTTATACTGGATGGAGCGAGCGAGGTAATACTGGATGGAGCGAGTGTGGTTATACTGGATGGAGCGAGCGAGGTTATACTGGATGGAGTGAGTGTGGTTATACTGGATGGGGCGAGTGTGGTTATACTGGATGGAGCGAGTGTGGTTATACTGGAGGGAGCGAGTGTGGTTATACTGGATGGAGGGAGCGAGGTTATACTGGATGGAGCGAGTGTGGTTATACTGGAGGGAGCGAGTGTGGTTATACTGGATGGAGCGAGTGTGGTTATACTGGATGGGGCGAGTGTGGTTATACTGGATGGAGCGAGCGAGGTTATACTGGATGGAGTGAGTGTGGTTATACTGGATGGAGCGAGCGAGGTTATACTGGATGGAGCGAGTGTGGTTATACTGGATGGAGGGAGCGAGGTTATACTGGATGGAGTGAGTGTGGTTATACTGGATGGAGGGAGCGAGGTTATACTGGATGGAGTGAGTGTGGTTATACTGGATGGAGGGAGCGAGATTATACTGGATGGAGTGAGTGTGGTTATACTGGATGGAGGGAGCGAGGTTATACTGGATGGAGTGAGTGTGGTTATACTGGATGGAGGGAGCGAGGTTATACTGGATGGAGTGAGTGTGGTTATACTGGATGGAGGGAGCGAGGTTATACTGGATGGAGTGAGTGTGGTTATACTGGATGGAGCGAGTGTGGTTATACTGGATGGAGGGAGCGAGGTTGTACTGGATGGAGTGAGTGTGGTTATACTGGATGGAGGGAGCGAGGTTATACTGGATGGAGTGAGTGTGGTTATACTGGATGGAGGGAGCGAGGTTATACTGGATGGAGTGAGTGTGGATATACTGGATGGAGGGAGCGAGGTTATACTGGATGGAGCGAGGTTATACTGGATGGAGCGAGTGTGGTTATACTGGATGGAGCGAGTGTGGTTATACTGGATGGGGCGAGTGTGGTTATACTGGATGGAGCGAGTGTGGTTATACTGGATGGAGCGAGTGTGGTTATACTGGATGGACCGAGTGTGGTTATACTGGATGGAGCGAGTGTGGTTATACTGGATGGAGCGAGTGTGGTTATACTGATTGGAGTGAGGTTATACTGGATGGGGCGAGTGAGGTTATACTGGATGGCGTGAGTGTGGTTATACTGGATGGAGTGAGGTTATACTGGATGGAGCGAGTGTGGTTATACTGGATGGAGCGAGTGTGGTTATACTGATTGGAGTGAGGTTATACTGGATGGGGCGAGTGAGGTTATACTGGATGGCGTGAGTGTGGTTATACTGGATGGAGTGAGGTTATACTGGATGGAGCGAGTGTGGTTATACTGGATGGAGCGAGTGTGGTTATACTGGATGGAGAGAGTGAGGTTATACTGGATGGAGCGAGTGTGGTTATACTGGATGGAGCGAGTGTGGTTATACTGGATGGAGTGAGGTTATACTGGATGGAGCGAGTGTGGTTATACTGGATGGAGCGAGTGTGGTTATACTGGATGGAGCGAGTGTGGTTATACTGGATGGAGCGAGTGTGGTTATACTGGATGGAGCGAGTGTGGTTATACTGGATGGAGCGAGTGTGGTTATACTGGATGGAGCGAGTGTGGTTATACTGGATGGGGCGAGTGTGGTTATACTGGATGGGGCGAGCGAGGTTATACTGGATGGAGCGAGTGTGGTTATACTGGATGGAGCGAGTGTGGTTATACTGGATGGGGCGAGTGTGGTTATACTGGATGGAGCGAGTGTGGTTATACTGGATGGGGCGAGTGTGGTTATACTGGATGGAGCGAGTGTGGTTATACTGGATGGGGCGAGTGTGGTTATACTGGATGGAGCGAGTGCGGTTATACTGGATGGAGCGAGTGTGGTTATACTGGATGGAGCGAGCGACGTTATACTGGATGGAGCGAGTGTGGTTATACTGGATGGAGCGAGTGTGGTTATACTGGATGGAGCGAGTGTGGTTATACTGGATGGAGCGAGTGTGGTTATACTGGATGGTGCGAGTGTGGTTATACTGGATGGAGCGAGTGTGGTTATACTGGATGGAGCGAGTGTGGTTATACTGGATGGGGCGAGTGTGGTTATACTGGATGGAGCGAGCGAGGTTATACTGGATGGGGCGAGTGTGGTTATACTGGATGGAGCTAGCGAGGTTATACTGGATGGGGCGAGTGTGGTTATACTGGATGGAGCGAGTGTGGTTATACTGGATGTGGAGAGTGTGGTTATACTGGATGGGGCGAGTGTGGTTATACTGGATGGAGCGTGTATGGTTATGCTGGATGGGGCGAGTGTGGTTATACTGGATGGGGCGAGTGTGGTTATACTGGATGGAGCGAGTGTGGTTATACTGGATGGAGCGTGTGTGGTTATACTGGATGGGGCGAGTGTGGTTATACTGGATGGAGGGAGTGTGGTTGTACTGGATGGAGCGAGTGTGGTTATACTGGATGGGGCGAGTGTGGTTATACTGGATGGGGCGAGTGTGGTTATACTGGATGGGGCGAGTGTGGTTATACTGGATGGAGCGAGTGTGGTTATACTGGATGGAGCGAGTGTGGTTATACTGATTGGAGTGAGGTTATACTGGATGGAGCGAGTGTGGTTATACTGGATGGGGCGAGTGTGGTTATACTGGTTGGAGTGAGGTTATACTGGATGGAGCGAGTGTGGTTATACTGGATGGGGCGAGTGTAGTTATACTGGATGGAGTGAGGTTATACTGGATGGAGCGAGTGTGGTTATACTGGATGGGGCGAGTGTGGTTATACTGGATGGAGTGAGGTTATACTGGATGGAGCGAGTGTGGTTATACTGGATGGAGCGAGTGTGGTTATACTGGATGGAGCGAGTGTGGTTATACTGGATGGAGCGAGTGTGGTTATACTGGATGGAGCGTGGTTATACTGGATGGAGCGAGTGTGGTTATACTGGATGGAGCGAGTGTGGTTATACTGGATGGGGCGAGTGTGGTTATACTGGATGGAGCGAGTGTGGTTATACTGATTGGAGTGAGGTTATACTGGATGGAGCGAGTGTGGTTATACTGGATGGACCGAGTGTGGTTATACTGGATGGAGCGAGTGTGGTTATACTGGATGGAGCGAGTGTGGTTATACTGGATGGACCGAGTGTGGTTATACTGGATGGAGCGAGTGTGGTTATACTGGATGGAGCGAGTGTGGTTATACTGATTGGAGTGAGGTTATACTGGATGGGGCGAGTGAGGTTATACTGGATGGCGTGAGTGTGGTTCTACTGGATGGAGTGAGGTTATACTGGATGGAGCGAGTGTGGTTATACTGGATGGAGCGAGTGTGGTTATACTGATTGGAGTGAGGTTATACTGGATGGGGCGAGTGAGGTTATACTGGATGGCGTGAGTGTGGTTATACTGGATGGAGTGAGGTTATACTGGATGGAGCGAGTGTGGTTATACTGGATGGAGCGAGTGTGGTTATACTGGATGGAGAGAGTGAGGTTATACTGGATGGAGCGAGTGTGGTTATACTGGATGGAGCGAGTGTGGTTATACTGGATGGAGTGAGGTTATACTGGATGGCGTGAGTGTGGTTATACTGGATGGAGTGAGGTTATACTGGATGGAGCGAGTGTGGTTATACTGGATGGAGCGAGGTTATACTGGATGGAGTGAGCGAGGTTATACTGGATGGAGCGAGTGTGGTTATACTGGATGGAGAGAGCGTGGTTATACTGGATGGGGCGAGTGTGGTTATACTGGATGGAGCGAGTGTGGTTATACTGGATGGAGCGAGTGTGGTTATACTGGATGGAGCGAGTGTGGTTATACTGGATGGAGCGAGTGTGGTTATACTGGATGGAGCGAGTGTGGTTATACTGGATTGGGCGAGCGTGTTTATACTGGATGGAGCGAGTGTGGTTATACTGGATGGGGCGAGTGTGGTTATACTGGATGGAGCGAGTGTGGTTATACTGGATGGAGCGAGTGTGGTTATACTGGATGGAGCGAGTGTGGTTATACTGGATGGAGCGAGTGTGGTTATACTGGATGGAGCGAGTGTGGTTATACTGGATGTGGCGAGTGTGTTTATACTGGATGGGGCGAGCGTGGTTATACTGGATGGAGCGAGAGTGGTTATACTGGATGGAGCGAGTGTGGTTATACTGGATGGAGCGAGTGTGGTTATACTGGATGGAGCGAGTGTGGTTATACTGGATGGAGCGAGTGTGGTTATACTGGATGGGGCGAGTGTGGTTATACTGGATGGAGCGAGTGTGGTTATACTGGATGGAGCGAGAGTGGTTATACTGGATGGAGCGAGCGAGGTGATACTGGATGGAGCGAGCGAGGTTATACTGGATGGAGCGAGTGTGGTTATACTGGATGGAGCGAGTGTGGTTATACTGGATGGGGCGAGTGTGGTTATACTGGATGGAGCGAGTGTGGTTATACTGGATGGAGCGAGTGTGGTTATACTGGATGGAGCGAGTGTGGTTATACTGGATGGAGCGAGTGAGGTTATACTGGATGGAGCGAGCGAGGTGATACTGGATGGAGCGAGCGAGGTTATACTGGATGGAGCGAGCGAGGTTATACTGGATGGAGCGAGTGTGGTTATACTGGATGGAGCGAGTGAGGTTATACTGGATGGAGCGAGTGTGGTTATACTGGATGGAGCGAGTGTGGTTATACTGGATGGGGCAAGTGTGGTTATACTGGATGGAGCGAGTGTGGTTATACTGGATGGGGCGAGTGTGGTTATACTGGATGGAGCGAGTGTGGTTATACTGGATGGGGCGAGTGTGGTTATACTGGATGGAGCGAGTGTGGTTATACTGGATGGGGCGAGTGTGGTTATACTGGATGGAGCGAGTGTGGTTATACTGGATGGAGCGAGCGAGGTTATACTGGATGGAGCGAGTGTGGTTATACTGGATGGGGCGAGTGTGGTTATACTGGATGGAGTGAGTGTGGTTATACTGGATGGAGCGAGCGAGGTAATACTGGATGGAGCGAGTGTGGTTATACTGGATGGAGCGAGCGAGGTTATACTGGATGGAGTGAGTGTGGTTATACTGGATGGAGCGAGTGTGGTTATACTGGATGGAGCGAGTGTGGTTATACTGGATGGAGCGAGTGTGGTTATACTGGATGGAGCGAGTGTGGTTATACTGGATGGAGCGAGTGTGGTTATACTGGATGGAGCGAGTGTGGTTATACTGGATGGAGCGAGTGTGGTTATACTGGATGGAGCGAGTGTGGTTATACTGGATGGAGCGAGCGAGGTTATACTGGATGGAGCGAGTGTGGTTATACTGGATGGGGCGAGTGTGGTTATACTGGATGGAGCGAGTGTGGTTATACTGGATGGAGCGAGTGTGGTTATACTGGATGGAGCGAGTGTGGTTATACTGGATGGAGTGAGTGTGGTTATACTGGATGGAGCGAGCGAGGTAATACTGGATGGAGCGAGTGTGGTTATACTGGATGGAGCGAGCGAGGTTATACTGGATGGAGTGAGTGTGGTTATACTGGATGGAGCGAGTGTGGTTATACTGGATGGAGCGAGTGTGGTTATACTGGATGGAGCGAGTGTGGTTATACTGGATGGAGCGAGTGTGGTTATACTGGATGGAGCGAGTGTGGTTATACTGGATGGAGCGAGTGTGGTTATACTGGATGGGGCGAGTGTGGTTATACTGGATGGAGCGAGCGAGGTTATACTGGATGGAGCGAGTGTGGTTATACTGGATGGAGCGAGCGAGGTTATACTGGATGGAGCGAGCGAGGTTATACTGGATGGAGCGAGTGTGGTTATACTGGATGGAGCGAGCGAGGTTATACTGGATGGAGTGAGCGAGGTTATACTGGATGGAGCGAGTGTGGTTATACTGGATGGAGCGAGTGTGGTTATACTGGATGGGGCGAGTGTGGTTATACTGGATGGAGCGAGTGTGGTTATACTGGATGGAGCGAGTGTGGTTATACTGGAGGGAGCGAGTGTGGTTATACTGGATGGAGCGAGCGAGGTTATACTGGATGGAGTGAATGTGGTTATACTGGATGGAGCGAGCGAGGTAATACTGGATGGAGCGAGTGTGGTTATACTGGATGGAGCGAGCGAGGTTATACTGGATGGAGTGAGTGTGGTTATACTGGATGGGGCGAGTGTGGTTATACTGGATGGAGCGAGTGTGGTTATACTGGAGGGAGCGAGTGTGGTTATACTGGATGGAGGGAGCGAGGTTATACTGGATGGAGCGAGTGTGGTTATACTGGAGGGAGCGAGTGTGGTTATACTGGATGGAGGGAGCGAGGTTGTACTGGATGGAGCGAGGTTATACTGGATGTGGCGAGTGTGGTTATACTGGATGGGGCGAGTGAGGTTCTACTGGATGGAGCGAGTGTGGTTATACTGGATGGAGCGAGTGTGGTTATACTGGATGGAGAGAGCGAGGTTATACTGGATGGAGCGAGTCTGGTTATACTGGATGGAGCGAGTGAGGTTATACTGGATGGGGCGAGTGTGGTTATACTGGATGGAGCGAGTGTGTTTATACTGCATGGGGCGAGTGTGGTTATACTGGATGGAGCGAGTGAGGTTATACTGGATGGAGCGAGTGTGGTTATACTGGATGGAGCGAGTGTGGTTATACTGGATGGGGCGAGTGTGGTTATACTGGATGGAGCGAGAGTGGTTATACTGGATGGAGCGAGTGTGGTTATACTGGATGGGGCGAGTGTGGTTATACTGGATGGAGCGAGAGTGGTTATACTGGATGGATCGAGTGTGGTTATACTGGATGGAGCGAGTGTGGTTATACTGGATGGAGCGAGTGTGGTTATACTGGATGGTGTGAGTGTGGTTATACTGGATGGGGCGAGTGTGGTTATACTGGATGGGGCGAGTGTGGTTATACTGGATGGAGCGAGTGTGGTTATACTGGATGGAGGGAGTGTGGTTATACTGGATGGAGTGTGGTTATACTGGATGGAGCGAGTGTGGTTATACTGGATGGGGCGAGTGTGGTTATACTGGATGGAGCGAGTGTGGTTATACTGCATGGAGTGAGCGAGGTTATACTGGATGGAGCGAGTGTGGTTATACTGGATGGAGCGAGTGTGGTTATACTGGATGGGGCGAGTGTGGTTATACTGGATGGAGCGAGTGTGGTTATACTGGATGGAGCGAGTGTGGTTATACTGGAGGGAGCGAGTGTGGTTATACTGGATGGAGCGAGTGTGGTTATACTGGATGGAGCGAGCGAGGTTATACTGGATGGAGCGAGCGAGGTTATACTGGATGGAGCGAGCGAGGTTATACTGGATGGAGTGAGTGTGGTTATACTGGATGGAGGGAGCGAGGTTATACTGGATGGAGTGAGTGTGGTTATACTGGATGGAGGGAGCGAGGTTATACTGGATGGAGTGAGTGTGGTTATACTGGATGGAGGGAGCGAGGTTATACTGGATGGAGTGAGTGTGGTTATACTGGATGGAGGGAGCGAGGTTATACTGGATGGAGTGAGTGTGGTTATACTGGATGGAGGGAGCGAGGTTATACTGGATGGAGTGAGTGTGGTTATACTGGATGGAGGGAGCGAGGTTATACTGGATGGAGTGAGTGTGGTTATACTGGATGGAGCGAGTGTGGTTATACTGGATGGAGGGAGCGAGGTTGTACTGGATGGAGTGAGTGTGGTTATACTGGATGGAGGGAGCGAGGTTATACTGGATGGAGTGAGTGTGGATATACTGGATGGAGGGAGCGAGGTTATACTGGATGGAGTGAGTGTGGTTATACTGGATGGAGGGAGCGAGGTTATACTGGATGGAGCGAGGTTATACTGGATGTGGCGAGTGTGGTTATACTGGATGGGGCGAGTGAGGTTATACTGGATGGCGTGAGTGTGGTTATACTGGATGGAGTGAGGTTATACTGGATGGAGCGAGTGTGTTTATACTGGATGGGGCGAGTGTGGTTATACTGGATGGAGCGAGTGTGGTTATACTGGATGGAGCGAGTGTGGTTATACTGGATGGAGCGAGTGTGGTTATACTGGATGGGGCGAGTGTGGTTATACTGGATGGAGCGAGAGTGGTTATACTGGATGGAGCGAGTGTGGTTATACTGGATGGAGCGAGTGTGGTTATACTGGATGGAGCGAGTGTGGTTATACTGGATGGAGCGAGTGTGGTTATACTGGATGGAGCGAGTGTGGTTATACTGGATGGTGTGAGTGTGGTTATACTGGATGGGGCGAGTGTGGTTATACTGGATGGGGCGAGTGTGGTTATACTGGATGGAGCGAGTGTGGTTATACTGGATGGAGGGAGTGTGGTTATACTGGATGGAGTGTGGTTATACTGGATGGAGCGAGTGTGGTTATACTGGATGGGGCGAGTGTGGTTATACTGGATGGAGCGAGTGTGGTTATACTGCATGGAGTGAGGTTATACTGGATGGGGCGAGTGAGGTTATACTGGATGGAGTGAGGTTATACTGGATGGGGCGAGCGAGGTTATACTGGATGGAGCGAGTGTGGTTATACTGGATGGAGCGAGTGTGGTTATACTGGATGGAGCGAGTGTGGTTATACTGGATGGAGTGAGGTTATACTGGATGGCGTGAGTGTGGTTATACTGGATGGAGTGAGGTTATACTGGATGGAGCGAGTGTGGTTATACTGGATGGAGTGAGGTTATACTGGATGGCGTGAGTGTGGTTATACTGGATGGAGTGAGGTTATACTGGATGGAGCGAGTGTGGTTATACTGGATGGGGCGAGTGTGGTTATACTGGATGGAGCGAGCGAGGTTATACTGGATGGAGCGAGAGTGGTTATACTGGATGGAGCGAGTGTGGTTATACTGGATGGGGCGAGTGTGGTTATACTGGATTGGGCGAGTGTGGTTATACTGGATGGAGCGAGCGAGGTTATACTGGATGGAGCGAGTGTGGTTATACTGGATGGAGCGAGTGTGGTTATACTGGATGGAGCGAGTGTGGTTATACTGGATGGAGCGAGCGAGGTTATACTGGATGGAGCGAGTGTGGTTATACTGGATGGAGTGAGTGTGGTTATACTGGATTGGGCGAGTGTGGTTATACTGGATGGAGCGAGCGAGGTTATACTGGATGGAGCGAGCGAGGTTATACTGGATGGAGCGAGTGTGGTTATACTGGATGGAGCGAGTGTGGTTATACTGGATGGAGCGAGTGTGGTTATACTGGATGGGGCGAGTGTGGTTATACTGGATGGAGCGAGCGAGGTTATACTGGATGGAGCGAGTGTGGTTATACTGGATGGGGCGAGTGTGGTTATACTGGATGGAGCGAGTGTGGTTATACTGGATGGAGCGAGTGTGGTTATACTGGATGGAGCGAGTGTGGTTACACTGGATGGAGCGAGTGTGGTTTTCCTGGATGGAGCGAGTGTGGTTATCCTGGATGGAGCGAGTGTGGTTATACTGGATGGGGCGAGCGAGGTTATACTGGATGGAGCGAGTGTGGTTATCCTGGATGGAGTGAGTGTGGTTATACTGGATGGAGCGAGTGTGGTTATACTGGATGGGGCGAGTGTGGTTATACTGGATGGAGCGAGCGAGGTTATACTGGATGGAGCGAGCGAGGTTATACTGGATGGAGCGAGTGTGGTTATACTGGATGGAGCGAGGTTATACTGGATGGAGCGAGCGAGGTTATACTGGATGGAGCGAGTGTGGTTATACTGGATGGGGCGAGTGTGGTTATACTGGATGGAGCGAGTGAGGTTATACTGGATGGAGCGAGTGTGGTTATACTGGATGGAGCGAGTGTGGTTATACTGGATGGGGCGAGTGTGGTTATACTGGATGGAGCGAGAGTGGTTATACTGGATGGAGCGAGTGTGGTTATACTGGATGGAGCGAGTGTGGTTATACTGGATGGAGCGAGTGTGGTTATACTGGATGGAGCGAGTGTGGTTATACTGGATGGAGCGAGCGAGGTTATACTGGATGGAGCGAGTGTGGTTATACTGGATGGGGCGAGTGTGGTTATACTGGATGGAGCGAGTGTGGTTATACTGGATGGAGCGAGCGAGGTTATACTGGATGGAGCGAGTGTGGTTATACTGGATGGGGCGAGTGTGGTTATACTGGATGGAGCGAGAGTGGTTATACTGGATGGAGCGAGTGTGGTTATACTGGATGGAGCGAGTGTGGTTATACTGGATGGAGCGAGTGTGGTTATACTGGATGGAGCGAGTGTGGTTATACTGGATGGTGTGAGTGTGGTTATACTGGATGGAGTGTGGTTATACTGGATGGAGCGAGTGTGGTTATACTGGATGGGGCGAGTGTGGTTATACTGGATGGAGCGAGTGTGGTTATACTGGATGGGGCGAGTGTGGTTATACTGGATGGAGCGAGTGTGGTTATACTGGATGGAGCGAGTGTGGTTATACTGGATGGGGCGAGTGTGGTTATACTGGATGGAGCGAGTGTGGTTGTACTGCATGGAGTGAGGTTATACTGGATGGGGCGAGTGAGGTTATACTGGATGGAGTGAGGTTATACTGGATGGAGCGAGTGTGGTTATAGTGGATGGAGCGAGTGTGGTTACACTGGATGGGGCGAGTGTGGTTCTACTGGATGGAGCGAGTGTGGTTATACTGGATGGGGCGAGTGTGGTTATACTGGATGGAGCGAGTGTGGTTATACTGCATGGAGTGAGGTTTTCCTGGATGGGGCGAGTGAGGTTATACTGGATGGAGTGAGGTTATACTGGATGGAGCGAGTGTGGTTATACTGGATGGAGCGAGTGTGGTTATACTGGATGGAGAGAGTGAGGTTATACTGGATGGAGCGAGTGTGGTTATACTGGATGGAGCGAGTGTGGTTATACTGGATGGAGTGAGGTTATACTGGATGGCGTGAGTGTGGTTATACTGGATGGAGTGAGGTTATACTGGATGGAGCGAGTGTGGTTATACTGGATGGAGTGAGGTTATACTGGATGGCGTGAGTGTGGTTATACTGGATGGAGTGAGGTTATACTGGATGGAGCGAGTGTGGTTATACTGGATGGGGCGAGTGTGGTTATACTGGATGGAGCGAGCGAGGTTATACTGGATGGGGCGAGTGCGGTTATTCTGGATGGAGCGAGTGTGGTTATACTGGATGGGGCGAGTGTGGTTATACTGGATGGAGCGAGCGAGGTTATACTGGATGGAGCGAGTGTGGTTATACTGGATGGAGCGAGTGTGGTTATACTGGATGGAGTGAGTGTGGTTATACTGGATGGGGCGAGTGTGGTTATACTGGATGGAGCGAGTGTGGTTATACTGGATGGGGCGAGTGTGGTTATACTGGATGGAGCGAGTGTGGTTATACTGGATGGAGCGAGTGTGGTTATACTGGATGGAGCGAGTGTGGTTATACTGGATGGTGTGAGTGAGGTTATACTGGACGGGGCGAGTGTGGTTTTTCAGGATGGGGCGAGTGAGGTTATACTGGATGGAGCGAGTGTGGTTATACTGGATGGAGTGAGGTTATACTGGATGGAGCGAGTGCGGTTATTCTGGATGGTGCGAGTGTGGTTATCCTGGATGGAGCGAGTGTGGTTATACTGGATGGGGCGAGTGTGGTTATACTGGATGGGGCGAGTGAGGTTATACTGGATGGAGCGAGTGTGGTTATACTGGATGGAGTGAGGTTATACTGGATGGAGCGAGTGCGGTTATTCTGGATGGGGCGAGTGTGGTTATACTGGATGTGGCGAGTGTGGTTATACTGGATGGAGCGAGGTTATACTGGATGGAGCGAGTGTGGTTATACTGGATGGAGCGAGTGCGGTTATTCTGGATGGGGCGAGTGTGGTTATACTGGATGGAGCGAGGTTATACTGGATGTGGCGAGTGTGGTTATACTGGATGGAGTGAGGTTATACTGGATGTTGCGAGTGTGGTTATACTGGATGGGGCGAGTTTGATGGTCTTTCCCACTCTCCTGTTGGTTGGTTTCAATGCAAAGGGTTTTGCCTTTAGTTACAATGTTTGTGGAATCAGTGCCATTAAATATTGAATTATTTTTGGTAAATATGCTGCACCTTTCCTCTATAAGTTGCATCTAATGTACAGCGAGTAATCATGTACGTAATAACATAAGAAATAGGAGCAGGATTCGGCCGTTTGGCCCCTCGAGCCTGCTCCGCCATACAATAAGATCATGGCTGATCTTCTACCTCATCTTCACTTTCCTGCACTATACCCATATCCTTTGACTCCCTTAATATTCAAAAATCTATCGATCTCTGTCTTGAATATACTCAATGACTGAGCCTCCACAGCCCTCTGGGGTGGAGAATTCCAAAGATTCACCACCCTCTGAGTGAAGAACTTTCTCCTCATCTCAGTCCTAAATGGCCGACCCCTCATTCTGAGACTGTGACCCCTGGTTCTAGACTCCCCAGCCAGGGGAAACATCCTCCCAGCATCTACCCTGTCAAGCCCTGTAAGAATTTTGTGTGTCCCAAACCGCCTGGCTTTAAAAGCTAAGGTAGAAATGTAATCTGACATCATGCCTGCTGCACTGCACAGCTTCCTGTCCAACTTCTAACCTGTGAACCTCGGGGTAGGAATTGATGCTTTGTGGTTCAAGGATAAAAATCACGGAGGCAACATATACACAGCTGTGATCTATACACCCGTCTTTATGGTAATTGTAAGGTGCCTTACAATATTTGTCAGGGTTTTTTTAGCCTAAAGCTGCAGTATTTTAGTGTAGTCCCACAATAGCCATTTTGCTTGGTTGGGAATCTCGATCCGTACGTTGAACTGCAGCCTCAATAATTCCCTGTTCCCAGAGTAAACCCATCTCCAGTGCGAGACAGGTAAAAGATTTATTTTTGTTTAACCAGGAGAATAAACTGATGAGGAGCCAAAACCTGTCAGCACTGAGATTACCGGATCTCAGCGAAACCATTGAACAGGACAGAGGTAAGAGACGAAGGTAGAACCAGCCAGAGATATTTGTGTGTGTGTGTGGGGTGTGTGTGTGTGTGATGTGGGGTGGTGTGTGTGTGTGTGTGTGTGTGTGTGTGTGTGTGTGGGGTATGTGTGTGTGGTGTGTGTGTGTGTGGTGTGTGGGGTGGGTGTGTGTGTGTGTGTGTGGTGTGTGTGTGTGTGGGGAGTGTGTGTGTGTGTGTGATGTGGGGTGGTGTGTGTGTGTGTGTGTGTGATGTGGGGTGGTGTGTGTGTGTGTGTGTGGGGTATGTGTGTGTGGTGTGTGTGTGTGTGGGGTGTGTGTGTGACAGAGTGTGTGTGGGGTGTGTGTGTGTGTGTGTGTGTGTGGTGTGGGGTGGTGTGTGTGTGTGTGTGTGGGGGTGTGGGGGTGTGTGTGTGGTGTGCGTGTGTGTGTGTGGTGTGGGGTGGTGTGTGTGTGGTGTGTGTGTGTGGTGTGTGTGTGTGTGTGTGTGTGTGGTGTGGGGTGGTGTGTGTGTGTGTGTGTGTGTGGTGTGTGTGTGGTGTGTGTGTGTGTGTGTGGGGGTGTGGGGGTGTGTGTGTGGTGTGCGTGTGTGTGTGTGGTGTGGGGTGGTGTGTGTGTGGTGTGTGTGTGTGTGGTGTGTGTGTGTGGTGTGTGTGTGTGTGTGTGTGTGTGTGTGGGGTATGTGTGTGTGGTGTGTGTGTGTGTGTGTGGTGTGTGGGGTGGGTGTGTGTGTGTGTGTGTGGTGTGTGTGTGTGTGGGGAGTGTGTGTGTGTGGGGGTGTATTTGTGGGGGAGTGTGTGTGTGGGTGTGTGTGTGTGTGTGGGGAGTGTATGTGTGTGTGGGGAGTGTGTGTGGGGAGTATGTGTGGGGGATTGTGTGTGTGTGGGGAGTGTGTGTGGGGGAGTGTATGTGTGTGTGGGGTATGTATGTGTGGGGAGTGTGTGTGTGTGGGGGTGGGTGTGTGTGTGGGGAGTGTGTGTGTGGGGGGGGAGTGTGTCTGTGTGGGGAGTGTGTGTGTGTGGGGGGGGTGTGTGTGTGGGGGAGTGTGTGTGTGTGGGGAGTGTGTGTGTGTGGGGAGTGTGTGTGGGGAGTGTGTGGGGAGTGTGTGTGTGGGGAGTGTGTGTGTGTGGGGGAGTGTGTGTGTGTGGGGAGTGTGTGTGTGTGTGTGGGGGAGTGTGTGTGTGTGGGGGAGTGTGTGTGTGTGCGGGTGTATTTGTGGGGGAGTGTGTGTGTGTGGGGAGTGTGTGTGTGTGGGGGTGTATTTGTGGGGGAGTGTGTGTGTGTGGGGAGTGTGTGTGTGGGGAGTGTGTGTGTGTGGGGAGTGTGTGTGTGTGGGGAGTGTGTGTGTGTGGGGAGTGTGTGTGTGTGTGTGGGGGAGTGTGTGTGTGTGGGGGTGTATTTGTGGGGGAGTGTGTGTGTGGGGGAGTGTGTGTGTATTAAACAGTAAAGCTGGATATTGATGAGTAGCAGACGTGTGTGCTCTGAATTGCACCAGTGATCCTGGTAAAGCTCCTGCACTCAGGGGAGACACTGATTGCTCTGTGAGGAGGTGGAATCGCCCGTTATATAAGAGACGTGAGCTGCATTGAATTAGATATTTTTAATTTCTTTGCCCTTTGAAGATCTACTGAATTATATTGACGTTGTCATTGGATACTGTGGCCCTGAGTTTAACCCGTGGGAAACCAGAGTGCGAACATTGCCTGACATTCTCCTCGGTGCTGTTTTGACGGAGGGCGAACCCCTTTCATTGTAAACGGTTTAACACCTCCGTAATTTCAGAGGCACGAAATGTTCCTGCGCTGGAATCGCACTGTGTAAGTTCAGAACCTTAGGGGGAAAAATTCAGTTGGTTTGCGCCTCCCGTTAGCGCCTTAATGGGGCGCAAAGCATCTAGCGCCCGTGGGCGGCAATGTTTGCGCCACTCACGAAATTAACTAGACATTTTGCGGCAGCGCTAAACGCTACCGCCACAATCTCCTGCGTCGGCAGATCGTGACGTCAGTCAAGTGTGCAACGCCCCGGTAGCGCCCCGGACCGGGTATTGAGTGGCGCCCCCTGCCGTACCGCCTGCCACTAGCAACGACAGGTTGAGGGGAGCGTTTTGCAGTCAGGAAGGGACGGGGGAGCGCTATTTAAAGGCGACCGCTTCCTGCCTTTTTTTGTTGGTGACATTTTTGCACCACGCATTCTGAGAGAGAGAGAGAGAGACTTCTGGAGAGATTCAATGCTGTGTGAAGGAGTTTTGGGTACTGAGCAGCACTTTGCAGGTTCATTTTGATTTGCCCTTCCTTGTATCGATTTAGAAGAGACTGTGGGGGCTGCACTCTGAGCTCTTTTCCTGGGTGTCTCTCCATTGTTCTTTCCAGCAGATTTGATGCACAGGTCTCTCCAGGCTGAGATTCAAGGCTGCAATGAGCAGGATGTGGATGGAGAGCAAGATCGACCCTCCCCTTTAAGAACTGGCCGGTGCCATTGTGTTTGTGTTCCATTGCTGACTGACATCACATGAGCTTCGCCAGCGCTCTGAGGTAGCGCCTCGCTCCTCGGCCTTTGCGCCTTAAGAGAGGTGTGAAGCGCCTGATTTAGTGCTCCAATCACCTCCAGGGTCGATAAAAGCCAAGTTTGCAGTCGAAGGCGATAATTAGCGCCAGGCGCTAATTTTTGCGCCCGGCCGATAATTGCGCCCCAAATGGGGCGATACTGAATTTCTCCCCCTTATTCTTTTGCCGGTCAGAAAGGTCTAACAGTTTATGGAAACTTGTTACTGCGATGTTTTTAAGGTCCGTCTCCCACCCCCTGCCCTGCAGCCGATGGGAGTAAAGGCAGCTCCGACATCACACCGAACATTCCAGACTCACTGCTGCGAAAGTTGAAGGTTCACAGGTCACTGCCCGGAGGGTAAGAGGTTACAGCTTCTGAGTGACTGACTCTGCTCTCTCCCCCTCTACCTCTCTCTCTGTCTCTGTCTCTCTCTCTGTCTGTCTCTCTCTGTCTGTCTCTCTGTCTCTGTCTCTCTCTGTCTGTCTCTCTCTCTGTCTCTCTCTTTCTCTCTCTGTCTCTCTCTCTATCTCTGTTTCTCTCTCTATCTCCCTCTCTCTCTTTCTGTCTCTCTCTCTCTCTCTCTCTGTTTCTCTCTCTATCTCCCTCTCTCTCTCTCTGTCTCTGTCTCTGTCAATATCTCTGCCTCTGTCTCTATCTGTGTCTCTGTCTCTCTGTTTCTCTCTCTCTCTGTCTGTCTCTCTTTCTGTCTCTCTCTTTGCCTCTATCTCTATCTGCGTTTCTGTCTCTCTATTTCTCAGCTCTGTTCTTGCACCTTTTATCTCTCTCATATCTGTCTCTTTCTCCATCTCTCTAATTTCTTTTCCTCTTTCTCCCACACTCTGTCTCCCTTTCCCTGTCCCTCTCTGTATCTCTATCTCTCACTCCCTATCGGTCACTCTCTCCCCCACTTGTCTTCCTCGCTTTCTGTCTCGCTCTCTCTGTCCCTTTCTCTGTCTCGCTTTCTCTCTTTCTGTCTCTCTCTGCCCCATTTGTCTGTTGCTCTTTATGACGCTCTCCCTCCTTCTTTCTGTCTTTCTCTCCCTCCAGTTGTCTGCCTCCCATGGGCCGAGGGCGGGGAAACCGAGGAAGCCCTTCCCCGTATCATGTGTGCCTCGATTGCCCGCGACTCCCGCCTGCGGTCCGCGTGGCCCCAGCTCTCTGGGGGTCGCCGAGCCGAGCCGGAGGCTTCACTAACAGCAGCCGGTGATGTCACGGAGCGGGGGCCTGGGGGAAGGGAGGGGCGCGCTGCGGCGGGAAATGCGAATCAATCTCCTGGGCTGCTGGAGGCAGCGCTCGGGGGGAGGAATCCCCGACTCCGGGGAAATTCCCCGTCATTCCGGGAGGGAGAGTTGGGCGGAATGGCCTGTATCTGTGCTGCTAATCCGACGTAACTTACTGTCTCTCTTTTTTTTCCTGCAGTCTGCCTCCTCTGACGGAGAAAGAAATTGAGGTGGGTATCATTTGGTTTCCATGCCAACAGCTGTGCTGGAGAATGGCTCCATTAAAACATCCTCTTCTCAGTGACAATGTAAACCACCTCCAGTATGAATGCAACAAGGCTCCCTCCCGTCCAAGGCTCTCTCAGAGTCTCGTGTGGGTATTTATGACGTGTCTGTTTGCTGAAGGTCGAAGGGGCAGGTTCTCAACATCAGGGAGTCCTGGCATTGCGTCAGCAGTAACTGGCTGGCCCACCACCCACCCCCCCCTCCTCACTGCTGAACGAGGCCCCAAATCCCAGAACTAGGCTCCAGCAGTCTGAGCTAATCCAGTCCGAAGCTGAGCAGCGTATTTAAACTCATCCTTTGCACCACTCCCCGCGGCCCCTAAAGCCTGGGATCAAAATCCGATCCCCACATTAAGGGGATGCTCCAGGATAGCGACTGCAATATTGCGCCTTTAACCTCGATAAAGAAAGAAAGACAGACTTGCATTTATATAGCGCCTTCACGACCACCGGACGTCTCAAAGCGCTTTACAGCCAATGAAGTACTTTTGGAGTGTAGTCACTGTTATAATGTAGGAAACGCGGCAGCCAATTTGCACACAGCAAGCTCCCACAATGTGATAATGACCAGATAACCTGTTTTAGTGATGTTGGTTGAGGGATAAATATTGGCCAGAACACCAGGGAGAACTCCCCCTGCTCTTCTTTGAAATAGTGCCCTGGGATCTTTTACGTCCACCTGAGAGGGCAGACGGGACCTCGGTTTAACGTCTCATCCAAAAGACGGCACCTCCGACAGTGCAGCGTTCCCTCAGTACAACACTGGGAGTGTCAGCCTAGATTTATGGGCTCAAGTATCTGGAGTGGGACTTGAACCCACGACCTTCTGACTCAGAGGCGAGGGTGCTACCCACTGAGCCATAGCTGACACTCTGGGCTGGATTTTGTCAGCCCCGAGGAGGCGGGTATGGAGGCGGGACTGCCGGGAAAGTTGCAGAATTTGGGGGCGGGTGGCAAACCCGCCCTCATCCCGCCTCCGTACCCTCTTGCCAGGAGGCGGGAAGCCGTCCTGCCCCGGGTCCCGTCTCCTCGAGGCGGGAAAGGGATTAAAGCCTATTAACTGCCTGTTAACAGGCAGAAAATAGGATTATCCCCATTTTTCATCTTGAAGTGGGGGCTTCCCAACCTCGGAGAACCCCGCCAGGGTGTAGGAGTCGAGTAGGGGGTCTGCGGGGGTCGGAGGGGTCTGAAAGTGCGATGTAGAGGTGAGTGATGGGTGCAAGTGTGGAGTGGTAAGTATGTAAGCTGAGTGTAAAGTGTTAGAAAATGTTCAGTTACCTTTGTTTCTGCCTACAGCCTTCAGCCGCTGTGGAGCCGGAGTCCCCGACATCTCCATTGTAGAGATCACAGACTGGCTGTTGCATCCTCCGATACAACAGCCAGGTGATTTCTACAAAGTAGAAAGGTTTGATGAGTCCTGAACACAAGGACTCATCAAACTACACAGAATGTCAGTGTTTGACAGCTTCACAGAGCTGTCAAACGATGACATTTCTTCTTTCAAAAATTCTTGACAGATGACACGTCATACGTTGACGTGCTCTGTCACTGACTTCCCCCTAATTGGCCTGCTGAGCCCGCCGGGCAGGCTTAACAAGGTCAATCAGGGGAAGATCCCGCTGGTTGGCCAGAGGCTGATGGAGGCGGGACTGAAAGCAGGCAAGCAGCAGTCCCGCCTCCAACACGTCTCCATTGAGAAAATCCAGCCCTATATGTTCCACGGTTCTTCACAGAGTCAGACACCGAGCCGAAGATGTGTCAAAGAAGTGGGTTTTAAGGAGGGTCTTGAGGAGAGGCAAGATAAACTAAATGGTACAATATTAAAGGGGGTGCATTAACAGAGAGACCTGGGGGTGTACGTAAACAAATGCTTGAAGGTGGCAGGGAAAGTTGAGAAGGCTGTTAAAAAAGGCAGATGGGATCCTGGGCTTTATAAATAGAGGACAAAAGCAACAAAGTTAAGCTAAACCCTTATAAAACACTGGTTCGGCCCCAGCTGGAGTATTGGGGGGCAATTTTAATGTTCTGACGTGCTGGGAATGGGGGTGGGGGCGGTAGCGCATGGGAAACCCGAAGGTCCCCACATGTTGTGGAGATTTAACTTCACAGCGTGCGTCTGATGTCAGCGACAGGCTCCCTGACCGGACGTCAGCCTGATTGACAGGATTGGCTTCCAGTCGGGGCAGGAACGCTGGAGAAGAGGCCACAGGACCAGGTGGGGGAGGATGCGATCCCCGACCCCGGGGAGGGGAATGATTCGTGATCCCAGGGGATCCGATCCCGGGGGGGACCGAGTCGTGGTCCCAGGGGATCCGATCCCAGGGGGGATCGAGTCATGGTCCCAGGGGATCCGATCCCAGGGGGGATCGAGTCGTGGTCCCAGGGGATCCGATCCCAGGGGGGATCGAGTCGTGGTCCCAGGGGATCCGATCCCAGGGGGGACCGAGTCGCGACCCCAGGGGATCCGATCCCAGGGGGGACCGAGTCGTGATCCATGGGGATCCGATCCCAGGGGGGATCGAGTCGTGGTCCCAGGGGATCCGATCCCAGGGGATCCGATCCCAGGGGGGACCGAGTCGTGATCCATGGGGATCCGATCCCAGGGGGGATCGAGTCGTGGTCCCAGGGGATCCGATCCCAGGGGGGACCGAGTCGTGATCCATGGGGATCCGATCCCAGGGGGGATCGAGTCGTGATCCATGGGGATCCGATCCCGGGGGGGGAGCGAGTCGTGATCCATGGGGATCCGATCCCGGGGGGGGGAGCGAGTCGTGATCCATGGGGATCCGATCCCGGGGGGGGAGCGAGTCGTGATCCATGGGGAACCGATCCCGGGGGATTTTGTATGGGGGGGGCTGATGGTGGGGGAGCATGGGGGCAGTTAAATCTGCACAGCAGGTTGACTCCCAGGCTTCCAGTATTATTACATTATTTAAAGTGCCAACCCGACCCCTGGGAGCGGGTTGGTTGCCCGCCTCGGTTCCGCCTTCGTTAAAAACAGAAGTGGGCGGGTTGGGTTTGGGATTCAGATTTTTAACACTTTAACCTCCCACCCGACCCAAACCCACCCATTTTTTGGGGGTTAAAATTACCCCCATTGTGTCCAATTCTGGGCCCCACACTTTAGGAAGGATGTCGAGGCCTTGGAGAGGGTGCAGAGGAGATTTACTAGAATGGTTCCAGGGATGAGGGATTTCAGTGATGTGGAGAGACTGGAGAAGCTGGGATTGTTCTCCTTCGAGCAGAGAAGGTCAATGGGAAATTTAATAGAGGTGTTCACAATCATGAAGGGTTTTGATAGAGTTTCCAGTGGCAGGAGGGCCAGTAACCAGAGGACACAGATTGAAGGTGATTGGCAAAAGAACCAGAGGGGAGATGAGGAGAATTTTTTTTTACGCTGCGAGTTGTTGTGATCTGGGACGCGCTGCCTGAAAGGGCGGTGGAAGCAGATTCAATAATAACTTTCAAAAGGGAATTGGATAAATACTTGGAGGTAGAAAGGAAAAAAAGATGAAATTGCAGGGATCTGGGGAAAGAGCGGGGGAGTGGGACTAACTGGATTGCTCTTCGAAAGAGCCGGCGCAGACTCAATGGGCCGAATGGCCTCCTTCTGTGCTGGAGTATTCTAGGATTCTATAAGATGTATACACATACACTGGCCCAGGACATGAGGAATTTGCAGGGATATGGAGAAAGCACGGGGGAGTGGGACTAATTGGAGAGCTCTTTCAAAGAGATGGTACTGGCACGATGGGCCGAATGGCCTCCCTCTGTGCTGTAAGATTCTGTGATAACAGCGGGTTTATAACTCACACGGGGAAGAGAGATTTTCTCTGTACAGCATCACTCCCACCCGTCACTCGCCTGTCTGTGTGTGAGTGTGTGTCTGTGTGAGTGTGTGAGAGTGTGTCTGTGTGTGAGAGTGTGTCTGTGTGTGAGAGTGTGTCTGTGTGAGAGTGTGTCTGTGTGTGAGAGTGTGTCTGTGTGTGAGAGTGTGTCTGTGTGTGAGAGTGTGTCTGTGTGTGAGTGTGTGTCTGTGTGTGAGAGTGTGTCTGTGTGAGAGTGTGTCTGTGTGTGAGAGTGTGTCTGTGTGTGAGTGTGTGTCTGTGTGTGAGAGTGTGTCTGTGTGGGTGAGTGTGTCTGTGTGTGTGAGTGTGTCTGTGTGGGTGAGTGTGTGTCTGTGTGTGAGAGTGTGTGTCTGTGTGTGAGTGTGAGTCTGTGTCTGTGTGTGTGAGTGTGTCTGTGTGTCTGTGTGTGAGTGTGTGTCTGTGCGTCTGTGTGTGAGAGTGTGTCTGTGTGTGAGTGTGTGTCTGTGTGTGAGTGTGTGTCTGTGTGTGAGAGTGTGTCTGTGTGAGAGTGTGTCTGTGTGTGAGAGTGTGTCTGTGTGAGTGTGTGTCTGTGTGTGAGTGTGTATCTGTGTGTGAGTGTGTGTGAGAGTGTGTCTGTGTGTGAGTGTGTATCTGTGTGTGAGTGTGTGTGAGTGTGTGTCTGTGTGTGTGAGTGTGTCTGTGTGTGAGTGTGTGTCTGTGTGTGAGTGTGTGTCTGTGTGTGAGTGTGTGTCTGTGTGTGAGTGTGTGTCTGTGTGTGAGTGTGTGTCTGTGTGGGTGAGTGTGTGTCTGTGTGTGAGAGTGTGTCTGTGTGTGAGTGTGTGTCTGTGTGGGTGAGTGTGTGTCTGTGTGTGAATGTGTGTCTGTGAGTGTGGGTGAGTGTGTGTCTGTGTGTGAGAGTGTGTGTCTGTGTGTGAATGTGTGTCTGTGTGAGTGTGGGTGAGTGTGTGTCTGTGTGTGAGAGTGTGTGTCTGTGTGTGAGAGTGTGTGAGAGTGTGTCTGTGTGAGTGTGTGTCTGTGTGTGAGAGTGTGTCTGTGTGTGAGTGTGTATCTGTGTGTGAGAGTGTGTCTGTGTGAGTGTGTGTCTGTGTGTGAGAGTGTGTCTGTGTGTGAGTGTGTATCTGTGTGTGAGAGTGTGTCTGTGTGAGTGTGTGTCTGTGTGTGAGAGTGTGTCTGTGTGTGAGTGTGTATCTGTGTGTGAGAGTGTGTCTGTGTGAGTGTGTGTCTGTGTGTGAGAGTGTGTCTGTGTGAGTGTGTGTCTGTGTGTGAGAGTGTGTCTGTGTGTGAGTGTGTATCTGTGTGTGAGTGTGTGTGAGTGTGTGTCTGTGTGTGTGAGTGTGTCTGTGTGTGAGTGTGCGTCTGTGTGTGAGTGTGTATCTGTGTGTGAGTGTGTGTCTGTGTGTGAGAGTGTGTCTGTGTGTGAGTGTGTGAGTGTGTGTGAGTGTGTGTCTGTGTGTGAGAGTGTGTCTGTGTGTGAGTGTGTGAGTGTGTGTGAGTGTGTGTCTGTGTGTGAGAGTGTGTCTGTGTGTGAGTGTGTGTCTATGTGTGAGAGTGTATCTGTGTGTGAGTGTGTGTCTGTGTGAGAGTGTGTCTGTGTGTGAGTGTGTGTGAGTGTGTGTCTGTGTGTGAGAGTGTGTCTGTGTGTGAGTGTGTGTCTGTGTGTGAGTGTGTGTCTGTGTGAGAGTGTGTCTGTGTGTGAGTGTGTGTCTGTGTGAGAGTGTGTCTGTGTGTGAGTGTGTGTCTGTGTGAGAGTGTGTCTGTGTGTGAGTGTGTGTCTGTGTGTGAGAGTGTGTCTGTGTGTGAGAGTGTGTCTGTGTGTGAGAGTGTATCTGTGTGTGAGAGTGTGTCTGTGTGTGAGTGTGTGTCTGTGTGTGAGAGTGTGTCTGTGTGTGAGAGTGTGTCTGTGTGTGAGTGTGTGTCTGTGTGTGAGAGTGTGTCTGTGTGTGAGAGTGTGTCTGTGTGTGAGTGTGTGTCTGTGTGTGAGAGTGTGTCTGTGTGTGAGTGTGTGTCTGTGTGTGAGTGTGTGTCTGTGTGTGAGAGTGTGTCTGTGTGTGAGAGTGTATCTGTGTGTGAGAGTGTGTCTGTGTGTGAGTGTGTGTCTGTGTGTGAGAGTGTGTCTGTGTGTGAGAGTGTGTCTGTGTGTGAGTGTGTGTCTGTGTGTGAGTGTGTGTCTGTGTGTGAGAGTGTGTCTGTGTGTGAGAGTGTGTCTGTGTGTGAGTGTGTGTCTGTGTGTGAGAGTGTGTCTGTGTGTGAGAGTGTATCTGTGTGTGAGTGTGTGTCTGTGTGTGAGAGTGTGTCTGTGGGTAGCATGTTTAAATCACCCGTCTCATTTGTTTCCTGCAGAACACGTTTATACAGCTTTCCCTGGCATTTAAAAATGACAGCTACACACTGGAAACGAGACTGGGTCTGGCAGAGAGGGAGAGGAACCTGGCCGAGGATAACACGGAAAAGGAGCTCGAAAACTTCAAAACAGAGATGAAGGTGAGGCTTGTTGCCCGTGACCCCACTGTCATCGATCCTCCCACAAAACTCAGGGGTCATTCTAACCTAACACTGGAGTGTCAGCCATGGTCCAGTGGGTAGCACTATTGCTCTGAGTCATAAGGTCGTGGGTTGAAGTCCCACTCCAGAGGCTTGAGCACAAAAATCTAGGCTGATACTCCCAGTGCAGTACTGAGGGAGCGCTGCACTGTCGGAGGGGCAGTACTGAGGGAGCGCTGCACTGTCGGAGGGGCAGTACTGAGGGAGCGCCGCACTGTCGGAGGGGCAGTGCTGAAGGAGCGCTGCACTGTCGGAGGGGCAGTACTGAGGGGGTGCTGCACCGTCAGAGGTGACGTCTATCAGATGAGACGTTAAACCAAGGCCCCGTCTGCTCTCTCAAGTGCAAGTAAAAGATGCCAAGGCACTATTTCAAAGAAGAGCAGGGGAGTTCTTCCCGGTATCCTGAGCCAATATTTATCCCTCAATCAACATCACTAAAACAGATTATCTGGTCATTATCACAGTGCTGTTTGTGGGAGCTTGCTGTGCGCAAATTGGCTGCCGCATTTTCTAAATTACAACAGTAACTATACTTCAAAAAGTACTTCATTGGCTGTAAAGCACTTTGGGACATCTGGTGGTCATGAAAGGCGTTATATAAAGGCCAACCTTTCTTTTTTTCTTTCTTTCGTTACATGCCCCCTGGGAACGACACTTGTTGGGATCAAACACCCGTTTCACACCCCGCCTGATTTTTAAAAAAATAGTTCCTGGGATGTGGGCATCGCTGGCAATGCCGGTATTTGTTGCCCATCCCTAGTTGCCCTTGAGAAGGTGGTGGTGAGCCGCCTTCTTGAACTGCTGCAGTCCGTGTGGTGAAGGTACTCCCACAGTGCTGTTAGGGAGGGAGTTCCAGGATTTTGACCCAGTGACAATGAAGGAACGGCCGATATATTTCCAAGTCAGGATGGTGTGTGACTTGGAGGAGAACTTGGAGGTGGTGGTGGTCCCATGCGCCTGCTGCCCTTGTCCTTCTAGGTGGTGGAGGTCGTAGGTTTGGGAGGTACTGCCGAAGAAGCCTTGGCGAGTTGCTGCAGTGCATCTTGTAGATGGGACACACTGCAGCCACGGTGCGCCGGTGGTGGAGGAAGTGAATGTTTAAGGTGGTGGATGGGGTGCCAATCAAGCGGGCTGCTTTGTCCTGGATGGTGTCGAGCTTCTTGAGTGTTGTTGGAGCTGCACTCATCCAGGCAAGTGGAGAGTATTCCATCACACTCCTTACTTGTGCCTTGCAGATGGTGGAAAGGCTTTGGTGAGTCAGGAGGTGAGACACTCACCGCAGGATACCCAGCCTCTGACCTGCTCTTGTAGCCACATTATTTATGTGGCTGGTCCAGTTAAGTTTTTGGTCAATGGTGACTCCCAGGATGTTGATGGTGGGGGATTCGGCGATGGTAATGCCATTGAATGTCAAGGGGCGGTGGTTAGACTCTCTTGTTGGAGATAATGCGGAGATGCCGGTGTTGGACTGGGGTGGACAAAAATGAGAAGTCGCACAACACCAGGTTATAGTCCAACAGTTTTATTTAAAATTATGAGCTTTCAGAGCGCTGCTCCTTCGTCAGGTACAGTGTGTTCCCTCACTGTACCTGTACCCGACAAAGGAGCAGCGCTCCGAAAGCTCGTAATTTTAAATAAAACTGTTGGACTATAACCTGGTGTTGTGCGACTTCTCATTTTTGTTGGAGATAGTCATTGCCTGGGCACTTTTGTGGCACGAATGTTATTTGCCACTTATCAGCCCAAGCCTGAATGTTGTCAAGGTCTTGTTGCATTCGGGCATGGACAGCTTCAATATCTGAGGAGTTGCGAATGGAACTGAACACTGTGCAATCATCAGCGAACATCCCCACTTCTGACCTTATGATGGAGGGAAGATCATCGATGAAGCAGCTGAAGATGGTTGGGCCTCGGACACTGCCCTGAGGAACTCCTGCAGCGATGTCCTGGGGCTGAGATGATTGGCCTTCAACAACTACAACCATCTTCCTTTGTGCTAGGTATGACTCCAGCCAGTGGAGAGTTTTCCCCTGATTCCCATTGACTTCAGTTTTACTAGGGCTCCTTGATGTCACACTCGTTCAAATGCTGCCTTGATGTCAAGGGCAGTCACTCTCACCTCACCTCTGGAATTCAGCTCCTTTGTCCATGTTTGGACCAAGGCTGTAATGAGGTCGGGAGCCGAGTGGTCTTGGCAGAACCCAAACTGGGCATCGGTGAGCAGGTTATTGGTGAGTAAGTGCCGCTTGATAGCACTGTCGATGACACCGTCCATCACTTTGCTGATGATTGAGAGTAGACTGATGGGGCGGTAATTGGCCGGGTTGAATTTGTCCTGCTTTTTGTGGACAGGACATACCTGGGCAGTTTTCCACATTGTCGGGTAGATGCCAGTGTTGTAGCTGTACTGGAACAGCTTGGCTAGAGGCACGGCTAGTTCTGGAGCATAAGTCTTCAGCACGATAGCTGGGATGTTGTCAGGGCCCATAGCCTTTGCTATATCCAGTGTGCTCAGTCGTTTCTTGATATCACGTGGAGTGAATCGAATTGGCTGAAGACTGGCTTCTGTGATGGTGGGGACCTCAGGAGGAGGCCGATATGGATCATCCACTTGGCACTTCTGGCCGAAGGTGGTTGCAAATGCTTCAGCCTTGTCTTTTGCACTCGTGCTGGGCTCCACCATCATTGAGGATGGGGATATTCATGGAGCCTCCTCCTCCCATTAGTTGTTTAATGGCCCACCACCATTCACGACTGGATGTGGCAGGAGTGCAGAGCTTTGATCTGATCCGTTGATTGTGAGATTGCTTAGCCCTGTCTATAGCATGCTGCTTCCGCTGTTTAGCATGCATGTAGTCCTATGTTGCAGCTTCCCCAGGTTGGCACCTCATTTTTAGGTACGCCTGGTGCTGCTCCCAGCATGCTCTTCTGCACAACTCATTGAACCAGGGTTGGTCCCCTGGCTTGATTGTAATGGTAGAGTGAGGGATATGCCGGGCCATGAGGTGACAGATTGTGGTGGAATACAATTCTGCTGCTGCTGATGGCCCACAGCACCTCATGGATGTTTTGAGCTGCTAGATCTGTTCTGAATCTATCCCATTTAGCACGGTGGTAGTGCCACACAACACGATGGAGGGTGTCCTCAGTCTGAAGACGTGATTTTGCCTCCACAAGGACTGTGCGGTGGTCACTGCTACCAATGCTGTCCTGGACAGATGCATCTGCGACAGGAAGATTGGTGAGGACGAGGTCAAGTAGGTTTTTCCCTCGTGTTGGTTCTCTCACCACCTGCCGCAGGCCCAGTCTGGCAGCTGTGTCCTTCAGGACACGGCCAGCTCGGTCAGTAGTGGTGCTACCGAGCCACTCTTGGTGATGGACATTGAAGTCCTCAACCCAGAGTACATTCTGTGCCCTTACTTCCCTCAGTGCTTCTTCCAAGTGGTGTTCAACATGGAGGAGTACTGATTCATCAGCTGAGGGAGGGCGGTAGGTGGTAATCAGCAGGAGGTTTCCTTGCCCATGCTTGACCTGAAGTCATGGGACGTCATGGGGTCCAGAGTCACTGTTGAGGACTCCCAGGGCCATTCCCTCCTGACTGTATTCCACTGTGCCGCCACCCCTGGTAGGTCTGTCCTGCCGGTGGGACAGGACATACCCAGGGATGGTGATGGAGGAATCTGGGACATTGGCTGAAAGGTATGATTCTGTGAGGCTGTTGCTTGACTAGTCTGAGACAGCTTTCCCAATTTTGGCACAAGTCCCAGATGTTAGTGAGGAGGACTTTGCAGGGTCAACTGGGCTGGGTGTGCCGTTGTCGTGTCTGAAGCCGGTGCCGAGGTCGATGCCGGGTGGTCCGTCCGGTTTTATTCTTATTATTGTTTTTCGTAGTGGTTTGTTACAACTGAGTGGCTTGCTAGGCCATTTCAGAGGGCAGTTAAGAGTCAACCACATTGCTGTGGGTCTGGAGTCACATATAGGCCAGACCAGGTAAGGGACGGCAGATTTCCTTCCCTAAAGGACATTAGTGAACCAGATGGGTTTTTAATAAAATCCGATAGTTTCATGGTTACTATTACTGATGCTAGCTTTTTATTCCAGATTTATTTAATTAATTGAATTTAAATTCCCCAGCTGCCATGGTGGGATTTGAACTCGAGTCTCTGGATCATTAGTCCAAGCCTCTGGATTGAACTCAACCGAGCGTCACAGTCTCTCTTAGGGATACAATTCGACCAGCAGCCTCTGTGCGCTCCCCAGTGGTCATTCAGTGTGTGCGAGTCTGGACAAAGAGAGCTGGGAGACTATTAAGCAACAACTTGTATTTACACAGCGCCTTTAACCTAAAACGTCCCAAGGCGCTTCACAGGGGCGATTATCAAACAAAATTTGACACCGAGCCACACACGGAGATATTAGGACAGGCTTGGTCAGAGGTAGGTTTTAAGGAGCGTCTTAAAAGGAGGAGAGAGAGGCGGAGAGGGTTAGGGAGGGAAACCCAGAGTTTAGGCAGCTGAAGCCAGTGGTGGTGGGATCTAAATTGGGGATGCGCAAGAGGCCAGAACTGGAGGGACGCTGCATAGCCAATGAAGTACTTGTTTTCGAAGTGTAGCCACTGTTGTAATGTAGGGAAATGCAGCAGTCGATTTGCGCAGAGCAAGATCCCACGTGCAGCAATGTGATAATAAACTGGGGAGAGGAAGCATTGGAGCCCAGCCTGGTTCTATCCCTCCGTAACATTCACACGCTAGATGTCTAGAGTCTAGTGGCACCAGTGATTGGCAGACAGCCAGTGTCTCACATCTTACGGATTGCATCTGTTATGGTGCGAGTTGGAATTCTCCGATTGACGGTACTTTAACACTGATGATGGCTGTTCATTTTGAAAGGGTTGGCGCCAGTGATAGAAAAACACCAATCGAACAGGCCAGTCTTTCGTGCACGGTACAGAATAATTTTTTTTTAAATGCAAGGAAGTCTCGCATTTCTACGGCGCCTTTCACAACCTCAGGACGTCCCAAAGCGCTGCACAGCCAAATTAAGTACTTTTGAAGTGGAGTCACTGTTGTAATGTAGAAAACGCAGCAGCCAGTTTGCGCACAGCAAGCTCCCACAAACTGTCTTGAGATAATGGCCAGATCATCAGTTTTTAGCTGCTGGGTGAGGGATAAAAGTTGGCCCCAGGACTCAACTGGTCAGTGGATTTTAATCCCAGCGGCATCATTATTGGGGTCAATCTCCACGCCTGCTATATTGATCCAACAAATGGTTTCCGAGTGACATATCACAATGTTGCATTTATATAGCGCCTTTAAGGAGCTTCACAGGAGTGTAATCGGACAAAACTTGCCGCATGATTTCCGCGGCTGGGGGAAAGGAATCTTGATGTTCAATGCGTTGTGAAAATTGTACAGAATACTGGAGCTAACTTCCGATAGTAACTTCGGATGCGATGTTAAACCGAGGCCCCGTCTGCTCTCTCAGGTGGACGTTAAAGATCCCACGGCCACTATTTCAAAGAAGAGCGGGGGAGTTCTCTCCGGTGTCCTGGGCCAATGTTTATCACTCAACCAACATCACTAAGACAGATGATCTGGTCATTTGTCACATTGCTGTTTGTGGGAGCTTGCTGGCAAATTTTCTGCCGTGTTTCCTACATTACAACAGTGACTACACTTCAAAAAGTACTTCATTGGCTGTAAAGCACTTTGGGACGTCCTGAGGTGGTGAAAGGCGCTGGAGAGATGCAAGATCTTTCTTTCTTTCCTTATACTTGAATTCCGTCTGTCTTGCAGTCCTCAACCTCACTCTGGACACACTCCGACCATCGAGACGCCCACCAGAGGCTCCTCGAGACCATCAGCGTGCTCCAGCGCTTGGCAATCAGGCTGTCCGGTCGGGCTGAAATGGTGGGGGCCGTTCGACAGGTGAGTGCTGCTAAATAACTGGAAGAATTTAGGTCAAAGAAGCCCCCCTTTCCCTGATGCGTCTCAAGTCCCACTTTCTCACCCTATCCCTCGATCTCTTCTGCCTCTTAGAATGGCATCGAATTGCCCTATCAGCCCATTTATGCTGCAGCTTACACCACAGGTCTACCACCCTGAGGTGTTAAAACGTTTCTGCCTGACCGCTCTACATATTCCTAAGGCCCTGAGGTTGACCTCTACTCCCTGGTCTTTGACCCCTTCACCACAGCGAGTCGTTTCCTCAGACCAGTCTTGACCGTCCCACTCATTGTCTGAAAAACCTCAATGAGGTCACCTTCAGAAATCAACTCCAATTTTATATTCATTCTCGGGATGTGGGCGTCGCTGGCAAGGCCGGCATTTATTGCCCATCCCTCGTTGCCCTGAGAAGGTGGTGGTGAGCCGCCGCCTTGATGCAACTGAGGGACTTGCTCGGCTATTTCAGGTCCAGTTAAGAGTCAGCAACGTTCGGGTTTCCAACTTTGGTTGGAAGTGTTCCTGGAGGTTTGATCACGTGACGTCTGTAAATGTTAGTGCATTTACCCCAGTAACGGGCGGGTCCGCTGTCGTTGAGGATTTTTACTTGTGGTTTCACGGCAGCAGCTGTTGTGTGAGAAGTTCCGAGAATCAGGAGGCTTCCCGTGAACAGAGAGGGGGGGGGGACGGGGGGAACCGAGGGAGGGGGGAACCGAGGGAGGGGGGAACCGAGGGAGGGGGAACCGAGGGAGGGGGGAACCGAGGGAGGGGGAACCGAGGGAGGGGGGAACCGAGGGAGGGGGGAACCGAGGGAGGGGGAACCGAGGCGGGTGGGGGAACCCGAAGGAGGGGAGCCGAGGGGAGTGGGGAACCGAGGGAGGGGAAGAGGGGAAACCGA
Organism: Squalus acanthias; assembly: GCA_030390025.1. Classification (NCBI taxonomy): domain Eukaryota; kingdom Metazoa; phylum Chordata; class Chondrichthyes; order Squaliformes; family Squalidae; genus Squalus; species Squalus acanthias. Next base: position 3,012,759 of record CM059434.1, on the reverse strand, counting down.
ATCCAGGCCCAAACTCTCTCCATTCTTTCCTTGTAACTTGACCTCATGGCTCCTCTCTGCACTGCCTCCAGTGTGTGAATATAGAAGCATAGAGGATAGGAGCAGGAGTAAGCCATTCGGCCCCTCGAGCCTGCTCCGCCATTTAATGAGATCATGGCTGATCATCCAAACTCAGTACCCTGTCCCTGCTTTCTCCCCATATCCCTTGATCCCTTTAGCCTTAAGAAATATATCTATCTCCTTCTTGAATATATTTAATGATTTGGCCTCAACTGCCTTCTGTGGTAGAGAATTCCACAGGTTCACCACTGTCTGGGTGAAGAAATTCCTCCTCATCTCAGTCCTAAATGGCTTACCCCTTATCCTTAGACTGTGACCTCTGGTTCTGGACTCCCCCGCCATCGGGAACATCCTTCCTGCATCTAGTCTGTCTAGTCCTGTTAGAATTTGATAAGTTTCAATGAGATACCCTCTCATTCTTCTAAACTCTAGCGAATATAAGCCTAATCGACCCAATCTCTCTTCATATGTCATTCCTGCCATCCCAGGTATCAGTCTGGTAAATCTTCGCTGCACTCCCTCCATGGCAAGAACATCCTTCCTCAGGTCTCTCCTGTGTCTCAGTGACTAGACCTTGACCCAGTACTCAAGGTGCGGTCTGGCCAGAGGCCGGTACAGTTTGATCACAGCCTCCTCTGACTCATATTGGCCTGGTTTCGTTGAGTAGTTCATCATCCTATTGGCTTTGTTGATTGGTGCTCGAGCCTCCCCAGCGACTGGGTCATGGACAACGTCAGTCTCAGATGTTGCAACAGCCCTCGCGGAGAACGAGTGTCATGGAGTTTCTCTTCCTGCGTCGGTTCACACCGAAACTACGGGTGTGGTGTAACCGCAGCTTTCAATCTCTGGCTTCCCAAGGGCAACAATTCACTGAATGTAGAACTCGTCACCTCCTTCACTGTCCATTCTCCCTCTCTACCACGGGATTAAGCCGCTCCGGGGTCCTGTCCTCGCTCCTGGGCCTCATCCTCACTCCTGGGCCTCGTCCTCACTCCTGGGCCTCGTCCTCGCTCCTGGGCCCCGTCCTCGCTCCTGGGCCCCGTCCTCGCTCCTGGGCCCCGTCCTCGCTCCTGGGCCCCGTCCTCGCTCCTGGGCCCCGTCCTCACTCCTGGGCCTCGTCCTCACTCCTGGGCCCCGTCCTCACTCCTGGGCCCCGTCCTCACTCCTGGGCCTCGTCCTCACTCCTGGGCCCCGTCCTCACTCCTGGGCCTCGTCCTCACTCCTGGGCCCCGTCCTCACTCCTGGGCCCCGTCCTCGCTCCTGGGCCCCGTCCTCACTCCTGGGCCCCGTCCTCACTCCTGGGCCTCATCCTCACTCCTGGATCCCGTCCTCACTCCTGGGCCTCATCCTCACTCCTGGATCCCGTCCTCACTCCTGGGCCTCGTCCTCACTCCTGGGCCCCGTCCTCACTCCTGGGCCCCGTCCTCACTCCTGGGCCCCGTCCTCACTCCTGGGCCCCGTCCTCACTCCTGGGCCTCGTCCTCACTCCTGGATCCCGTCCTCACTCCTGGGCCTCGTCCTCACTCCTGGGCCCCGTCCTCACTCCTGGGCCTCATCCTCACTCCTGGATCCCGTCCTCACTCCTGGGCCTCGTCCTCACTCCTGGATCCCGTCCTCACTCCTGGGCCTCGTCCTCACTCCTGGGCCTCGTCTTCGCTCCTGGGCCCCGTCCTCGCTGCTGGGTCCCGTCCTCGCTCCTGGGCCTCGTCCTTGCTCCTCTTAGAATAGATAAGGGAGAACCAGTGGATGTGGTGTAATTGGACTTTCAGAAGGCTTTCGATAAGGTCCCGCATAAGAGATTGGCGTTCAAAGTTACAGCACATGGGATTGGGGGTAAGGTACTGTCTTGGATAAAGAACTGGTTGGCAGACCGAAAGCAAAGAGTTGGAATAAACGGGTCTTTTTCCGAGTGGCAGGCAGTGACTAGTGGGGTACCGCAGGGATCGGTGCTAGGACCCCAGTTATTCACAATATATATTCATGATCTAGACGAGGGAACTAGATGTAATATCTCCAAGTTTGCAGATGACACAAAGCTGGGTGGGCGTGTGTGCTGTGAGGAGGATGCAGAGAAACTCCAGTATGATTTGGACAAGTTGGGTGATTGGGCAGATGCATGGCAGACGCAGTATAATGTGGATAAATGCGAGGTTATCCACTTTGGTGCCAAAAACAGGAAGGCAGATTATTATCTGAACAGCAATAGATTGGGAAAAGGGGAAGTGCAACGAGACCTGGGAGTCCTTGTGCACCAGTCGTTGAAGGTAAGCATGCAGGTGCAGCAGGCGGTTAAGAAGGCAAATGGTATGTTGGCCTTAATAGCGAGAGGATTCGAGTACAGGAGTAAGGATGTCTTGCTGCAGTTGTACAGGGCCTTGGTGAGACCACACCTTGAGTATTGTGTGCAGTTTTGGTCGCCTTATCTGAGGAAAAAAATGAGAAGTCGCACAACACCAGGTTATAGTCCAACAGATTTATTTAATTTTACAAGCTTTCGGAGCTGTCGCTCCTTCGTCAGGTAAGTTAGCAATGAGAGAATCTCCCAGAATTCACAATTTAAACCCAGACAAAATCTATTCACATTATTCGCTACAACAAAGAGCACAGCCAAGACAATGAGATGTGTCCCAGGGGGTCCAACGTGTCAAACCACCTGCTGGCTGCATATCCTGCATATCCTGCATATCATTGCTAACTTACCTGACGAAGGAGCGACAGCTCCGAAAGCTTGAAAAATTAAATAAATCTGTTGGACTATAACCTGGTGTTGTGCGACTTCTCATTTTTGTCCACCCCAGTCCAACGCCGGCATCTCCACATCATTATCTGAGGAAGGATGTTCTTGCCATGGAGGGAGTGCAGCAAAGATTCACCAGGCTGATACCTGGGATGGCAGGAATGACGTATGAAGAGAGATTGGGATGATTGGGCTTGTATTCGCTAGAGTTTAGAAGAATGAGAGGGGATCTCATTGAAACTTATCAAATTCTAACAGGACTAGACAGACTAGATGCAGGAAGGATGTTCCCGATGGCGGGGGAGTCCAGAACCAGGGGTCACAATCTAAGGATAAGGGGTAAGCCATTTAGGACTGAGATGAGGAGGAATTTCTTCACCCAGAGAGTGGTGAACCTGTGGAATTCTCCACCAGAGAAGGCAGTTGAGGCCAATTAATTAAATATATTCAAGAAGGAGATAGATATATTTCTTAAGGCTAAAGGGATCAAGGGATATGGGGAGAAAGCAGGGACAGGGGACTGAATTTGGATGATCAGCCATGATCTCATTAAATAGCGGAGCAGGCTCGAGGGGCGGAATGGCCTACTCCTGCTCCTATCTTCTATGTTTCTATGTAACACCCGGTGGAGGCCTGAAGTCCCGAATAAGAGCCCACAGGCCCCGTGTTTGCCCTGGTTAGTGACCGCCCGGGTGAGCGTGGTCACTGGTCGCCATCTTGTGAAGCCTTGATAACCTGTGAATTACTCATGGTCTCCTCTCCTCGACTCTCGCTCTCCCCGACTCTCACTCTCGCTCTCTCCGACTCTCGCTCTCGCTCTCCCCGACTCTCGCTCTCCCCGACTCTCGCTCTCACTCTCCCCGAATCTCACTCTCCCCGACTCTCGCTCTCACTCTCCCCGATCTCGCTCTCGCTCTCTCCGACTCTCGCTCTCGCTCTCCCCGACTCTCGCTCTCCCCGACTCTCGCTCTCACTCTCCCCGAATCTCACTCTCCCCGACTCTCGCTCTCACTCTCCCCGATCTCGCTCTCGCTCTCCCCGAATCTCACTCTCCCCGACTCTCACTCTCGCTCTCCCCGACTCTCACTCTCCCCGACTCTCGCTCTCGCTCTCCCCGATCTCGCTCTCGCTCTCCCCGACTCTCACTCTCCCCGACTCTCGCTCTCGCTCTCCCCGATCTCGCTCTCGCTCTCCCCGACACTCGCTCTCCCCGACTCTCGCTCTCACTCTCCCCGACTCTCACTCTCACTCTCTCCGACTCTCGCTCTCGCTCTCCCCGACTCTCACTCTCCCCGACTCTCACTCTCCCCGACTCTCGCTCTCGCTCTCCCCGACTCTCACTCTCGCTCTCCCCGACTCTCGCTCTCCCCGACTCTCACTCTCACTCTCCCCGACTCTCACTCTCACTCTCCCCGACTCTCGCTCTCGCTCTCCCCGACTCTCACTCTCGCTCTCCCCGACTCTCGCTCTCCCCGACTCTCGCTCTCACTCTCCCCGACTCTCGCTCTCCCCGACTCTCACTCTCACTCTCCCCGACTCTCGCTCTCACTCTCCCCGACTCTCGCTCTCCCCGACTCTCGCTCTCGCTCTCCCCGACTCTCACTCTCCCCGACTCTCACTCTCCCCGACTCTCGCTCTCCCCGACTCTCACTCTCCCCGACTCTCGCTCTCCCCGACTCTCGCTCTCGCTCTCCCCGACTCTCGTTCTCGCTCTCCCCGACTCTCGCTCTCGCTCTCCCCGACTCTCGCTCTCGCTCTCCCCGACTCTCGCTCTCCCCGACTCTCACTCTCCCCGACTCTCGCTCTCACTCTCCCCGACTCTCGCTCTCCCCGACTCTCGCTCTCATTCTCCCTGACTCTCACTCTCCCGACTCTCGCTATCGCTCTCCCCGACTCTCACTCTCCCCGACTCTCGCTCTCCCCGACTCTCACTCTCCCTGACTCTCGCTCTCCCCGACTCTCACTCTCCCTGACTCTCGCTCTCCCCGACTCTCACTCTCCCCGACTCTCGCTCTCCCCGACTCTCGCTCTCACTCTCCCCGATCTCGCTCTCGCTCTCTCCGACTCTCGCTCTCGCTCTCCCCGACTCTCGCTCTCCCCGACTCTCGCTCTCACTCTCCCCGAATCTCACTCTCCCCGACTCTCGCTCTCACTCTCCCCGATCTCGCTCTCGCTCTCCCCGAATCTCACTCTCCCCGACTCTCACTCTCGCTCTCCCCGACTCTCACTCTCCCCGACTCTCGCTCTCGCTCTCCCCGCTCTCGCTCTCGCTCTCCCCCGACTCTCACTCTCCCCGACTCTCGCTCTCGCTCTCCCCGATCTCGCTCTCGCTCTCCCCGACACTCGCTCTCCCCGACTCTCGCTCTCACTCTCCCCGACTCTCACTCTCACTCTCTCCGACTCTCGCTCTCGCTCTCCCCGACTCTCACTCTCCCCGACTCTCACTCTCCCCGACTCTCGCTCTCGCTCTCCCCGACTCTCACTCTCGCTCTCCCCGACTCTCGCTCTCCCCGACTCTCACTCTCACTCTCCCCGACTCTCACTCTCACTCTCCCCGACTCTCGCTCTCGCTCTCCCCGACTCTCACTCTCGCTCTCCCCGACTCTCGCTCTCCCCGACTCTCGCTCTCACTCTCCCCGACTCTCGCTCTCCCCGACTCTCACTCTCACTCTCCCCGACTCTCGCTCTCACTCTCCCCGACTCTCGCTCTCCCCGACTCTCGCTCTCGCTCTCCCCGACTCTCACTCTCCCCGACTCTCACTCTCCCCGACTCTCGCTCTCCCCGACTCTCACTCTCCCCGACTCTCGCTCTCCCCGACTCTCGCTCTCGCTCTCCCCGACTCTCGTTCTCGCTCTCCCCGACTCTCGCTCTCGCTCTCCCCGACTCTCGCTCTCGCTCTCCCCGACTCTCGCTCTCCCCGACTCTCACTCTCCCCGACTCTCGCTCTCACTCTCCCCGACTCTCGCTCTCCCCGACTCTCGCTCTCATTCTCCCTGACTCTCACTCTCCCGACTCTCGCTATCGCTCTCCCCGACTCTCACTCTCCCCGACTCTCGCTCTCCCCGACTCTCACTCTCCCTGACTCTCGCTCTCCCCGACTCTCACTCTCCCTGACTCTCGCTCTCCCCGACTCTCACTCTCCCCGACTCTCGCTCTCCCCGACTCTCACTCTCCCTGACTCTCGCTCTCCCCGACTCTCGCTATCGCTCTCCCCGACTCTCACTCTCCCCGACTCTCGCTCTCCCCGACTCTCACTCTCCCCGACTCTCGCTCTCGCTCTCCCCGACTCTCGCTCTCCCCGACTCTCACTCTCAGTCTCCCCGACTCTCGCTCTCGCTCTCCCCGACTCTCGCTCTCGCTCTCCCCGACTCTCGCTCTCCTCGACTCTCACTCTCGCTCTCCCCAACTCTCGCTCTCGCTCTCCTCGACTCTCGCTCTCCCCGACTCTCGCTCTCGCTCTCCCCGACTCTCGCTCTCGCTCTCCCCAACTCTCGCTCTCCCCGACTCTCGCTCTCGCTCTCCCCGACTCTCGCTCTCGCTCTCCCCGACTCTCGCTCTCGCTCTGCCCGACTCTTGCTCTCCCCGACTCTCGCTCTCGCTCTCCCCAACTCTCGCTCTCCCCGACTCTCGCTCTCGCTCTCCCCGACTCTCGCTCTCGCTCTCCCCGACTCTCGCTCTCGCTCTGCCCGACTCTTGCTCTCCCCGACTCTCGCTCTCGCTCTCCCCGACTCTCGCTCTCGCTCTCCCCGACTCTCGCTCTCGCTCTCCCGACTCTCGCTCTCGCTCTCCCTGACTCTCGCTCTGCCCGACTCTTGCTCTCCCCGACTCTCGCTCTCCCCGACTCTCGCTCTCATTCTCCCTGACTCTCGCTCTCCCCGACTCTCACTCTCCCCGACTCTCGCTATCGCTCTCCCCGACTCTCACTCTCCCCGACTCTCGCTCTCCCCGACTCTCACTCTCGCTCTCCCCGACTCTCGCTCTCGCTCTCCCCGACTCTCGCTCTCGCTCTCCCCGACTCTCGCTCTCCCCGACTCTCACTCTCAGTCTCCCCGACTCTCGCTCTCGCTCTCCCCGACTCTCGCTCTCGCTCTCCCCGACTCTCGCTCTCCCCAACTCTCGCTCTCGCTCTCCCCGACTCTCGCTCTCGCTCTCCTCGACTCTCGCTCTCCCCGACTCTCGCTCTCGCTCTCCCCGACTCTCGCTCTCGCTCTCCCCAACTCTTGCTCTCCCCGACTCTCGCTCTCGCTCTCCCCGACTCTCGCTCTCGCTCTCCCCGACTCTCGCTCTCGCTCTGCCCGACTCTTGCTCTCCCCGACTCTCGCTCTCGCTCTCCCCGACTCTCGCTCTCGCTCTCCCCGACTCTCGCTCTCGCTCTCTCTGACTCTCGCTCTGCCCGACTCTTGCTCTCCCCGACTCTCGCTCTCACTCTCCCCGACTCTCGCTCTCGCTCTCGCTCTCCCCGACTCTCGCTCTCGCTCTCCCCGACTCTCGCTCTCACTCTCCCCGACTCTCGCTCTCGCTCTCGCTCTCCCCGACTCTCACTCTCGCTCTCCCCGACTCTCGCTCTCGCTCTCGCTCTCCCCGACTCTCGCTCTCGCTCTCCCCGACTCTCGCTCTCGCTCTCCCCGACTCTCGCTCTCGCTCTCCCCGACTCTCGCTCTCGCTCTCCCCGACTCTCGCTCTCCCCGACTCTCGCTCTCGCTCTCGCTCTCCCCGACTCTCGCTCTCGCTCTCGCTCTCCCCGACTCTCGCTCTCGCTCTCCCCGACTCTCGCTCTCGCTCTCCCCGACTCTCACTCTCGCTCTCCCCGACTCTCGCTCTCGCTCTCCCCGACTCTCACTCTCGCTCTCCCCGACTCTCGCTCTCCCCGACTCTCGCTCTCCCCGACTCTCGCTCTCGCTCTCCCCGACTCTCACTCTCGCTCTCCCCGACTCTCGCTCTCGCTCTCACTCTCCCCGACTCTCGCTCTCCCCGACTCTCGCTCTCGCTCTCGCTCTCGCTCTCCCCGACTCTCGCTCTCGCTCTCCCCGACTCTCGCTCTCGCTCTCGCTCTCCCCGACTCTCGCTCTCCCCGACTCTCGCTCTCGCTCTCGTTCTCGCTCTCCCCGACTCTCGCTCTCGCTCTCCCCGACTCTCGCTCTCCCCGACTCTCGCTCTCGCTCTCGCTCTCGCTCTCCCCGACTCTCGCTCTCGCTCTCCCCGACTCTCGCTCTCGCTCTCCCCGACTCTCACTCTCGCTCTCCCCGACTCTCGCTCTCGCTCTCGCCATCCCCGACTCTCGCTCTCGCTCTCGCTGTCCCCGACTCTCGCTCTCACTCTCCCCGACTCTCGCTCTCACTCTCCCCGACTCTCGCTCTCGCTCTCCCCGACTCTCGCTTTCCCCGACTCTCGCTCTCCCCGACTCTCACTCTCGCTCTCCCCGACTCTCACTCTCGCTCTCCCCGACTCTCACTCTCGCTCTCCCCGACTCTCACTCTCGCTCTCCCCGACTCTCACTCTCGCTCTCCCCGACTCTCACTCTCGCTCTCCCCGACTCTCACTCTCGCTCTCCCCGACTCTCACTTTCGCTCTCCCCGACTCTCGCTCTCCCCGACTCTCGCTCTCACTCTCCCCGACTCTCGCTCTCGCTCTCCCCGACTCTCGCTCTCGCTCTCCCCGACTCTCGCTCTCGCTCTCACTCTCCCCGACTCTCGCTCTCCCCGACTCTCGCTCTCCCCGACTCTCGCTCTCGCTCTCCCCGACTCTCGCTCTCACTCTCCCCGACTCTCGCTCTCCCCGACTCTCGCTCTCGCTCTCGCTCTCCCCGACTCTCGCTCTCCCCGGCTCTCGCTCTCGCTCTCCCCGACTCTCGCTCTCCCCGACTCTCGCTCTCCTCGACTCTCGCTCTCCCCGACTCTCGCTCTCCCCGACTCTCGCTCTCCTCGACTCTCGCTCTCCCCGACTCTCGCTCTCGCACTCCCCAACTCTCGCTCTCGCTGTCCCCGACTTTCGCTCTCCCTAACTCTCGCTCTCGCACTCCCCGACTCTCGCTCTCGCTCCCCCCCACTCTCGCTCTCCCCTACTCTCGCTCTCCCCGACTCTTGCTCTCGCTCTCAGCGGCGAGGTCGGGAGGACCACACTGCAGCCTATGAAACCCAGGCAGAGAGGACCTGCAGGAAGGAGGGAGGAGGACAGTAGGAGTATGTTTGTGTGTGTGTGCTAGGCCAATGTAGCAGAGCCTGGTCTCCAATAGTCTTGGATCCCCTTGCCATTGGACCAAGACCTTGCTCTGTCAAGCCCGTGTGGTAGCTGGTTTGCAACGGCCACCCCACCCCACGTTAAAAGAATTCACGCGCAGGCACCTTCCACCCTTTAAAATGATGTTCGGGACCTGGAACATCAGAACCCTCATGGACAACCCCAACAGCGACAGACCGGAACGCTGTACTGCTATCGTTGCCCGGGAGCTCAGACGTTTCAACATAAACAACGCTGCCCTAAGCGAGACCCGGCGGGCAGGGGAAGGCCAGCTCAAGGAGCAAGGCGGTGGTTACACCTTCTTCTGGAAATGCAAACCTGAAGAACGACGCCGCCTCCATGGGGTAGGCTTCACCATAAAAAATGAACTAGTTGGGCGTCTCAGAGACTCCCCTAGCGGTATAAACGAGCACCTCATGACTCTACGGTTCACCCTAGCCCGGAACCAATGCGCTACGGTCATCAGTGCGTACGCCCCAACACTGGAAGCTACAGACAAGACCAAAGAGGAATTCTACTCCAGCCTCGAACAATCCCTGTCCCGAGTCACAACGGGCGACCAGCTGATCCTCCTTGGAGACTCCAACGGGAAGGTGTCGGGCTTCCGACATGTCTTCCTTTTTCCTCAACTGAGGATTCCCCTCTACTGTGGTTGACACGGCCCTTGACCGTGTCCGTTCTATTTCCCGCACTTCTGCTCTCACCCCTTCCCCTCCCTCCCGGAACCACGATAGGGTTCCCCTTGTCCTCACCTTTCACCCCACCAGCCTCCACATTCAACGGATCATCCTCCGCCATTTCCGCCACCTCCAGCAGGATCCCATCACCAAACACATCTTCCCCTCACCTCCCCTTTCAGCATTCCGAAGGGACCGCTCCCTCCGCGACACCCTGGTCCACTCCTCTATCATCCCCTTCCCCTTCACCCGGCACCTTCCCGTGCAAGCGCAGGAGATGCAACACATGCCCTTTTACCTCCACCCTTCCCACTGTCCAGGGCCCTAAACACTCCTTCCAGGTGAAACAGCGATTTACTTGTACTTCTTGCAATTTAGTATACTGTATTCGCTGCTCACGATGCGGTCTCCTCTACATTGGGGAAACCAAATGCAGATAGGGTGACCGCTTTGCGGAACACCTCCGTTCAGTACGTAAGGGTGACCCCGAGCTCCCGGTGGCCTGTCACTTTAATTCTCCGCTCCACTCCCACTCTGACCTCACCGTCCTCGGCCTCTTACACTGTTCCAGTGAAACTCAACGTAAGCTCGAGGAACAGCACCTCATCTTTTGATTAGGCACTTTACAGCCTTCTGGACTCAACATCGAGTTCAACAATTTCAGATCGTAACCTCGGCCCCGATCCTTATTTTTCCATTTTTTTCTCTCTCACATGGCAGCTGTCTTTCATTCTGCCATTTACACTTCATCTAGAGCCATCTTTTGTTTCTTAACTTGTCCCATTACCATCTCCTTTTGCCTCACACCATCTCTTAATGTCTCTTAATCTCTCCTGCCTTCCATCCTATCACAGACCTTCCCTTTTGTTCTTTCCTCCCCTCCCCCCTTTCCCTGCCCCTACACTTGCTTAAAAACCTGTCACATCTCCAGCTTTTTCCAGTTCTGACGAAGGGTCATCGACCTGAAATGTTAACTCTGTTTCTCTCTTCACAGATGCTGCCTGACCTGCTGAGTATTTCCAGCATTTTCTGTTTTTATTTCACTTAGTCTATCTATATCCCTTTGCAGACTCTTTGTGTTCTCCTCACAGCTTACTGTCCCACCTAGCTTTGTAGCGTCAGCAAACCTGGATACATTACACTCGGTCCCTTCATCTAGGTCATTAATATAGATTGTAAATAGCTGAGGCCCCAGCACTGATCCTTGCGGCACCCCACTAGTTACAGCCTGCCAACTGAAAAAGACCTGTTTCACCCTACTCTCTGTTTTCTGTCCGTTAACCAATCCTCTATCCATGCTAATTTATTACCCTCAACCATGAGCCCTAATCTTGTGTAATAACTTTTTATGTGGCACCTTATCGAATGCCTTTTGGAAATCCAAATATACTACATCCACTGGTTCCCCTTTATCTACCCTGCTAGTTACAACCTTAAAAAACTCTAATAAATTTGTCAAACATGATTTCCCTTTCATAAAACCATATTGACTCTGCCTAATCATGTTATGATTTTCTAAGTGCCCTGATACCATAGAATCATAGAAATTTACAGCACGGAAGGAGGCCATTTTGGCCCATCATGTCCACGCCGGCCGACAAAGAGCTATCCAGCCTAATCCCACTTTCCAGCTCTTGGTCCGTAGCCCAGTAGTTACAGCACTTCAAGTGCACATCCAAGCACCTTTTAAATATGATGAGGGTTTCTGCCTCTACCACCCTTTCAGGCAGTGAGTTCCAGACCCCCACCACCCTCTGGGTGAAGAAATTTCCCCTCAAATCCCCTCTAAACCTCCGACCAATTACTTTAAACCTCCTACCACTCCTACCACTTCCTTAACAATGGATTCTAACACTTTCCCGATGACTGATGTCAGGCCAACTGGCCTGTAGTTCCCTGTTTTCTCTCTCCCTCCTTTCTTGAATAGCGGTGTTATATTTGCTACCTTCCAATCCGCTGGGACCGTTCTAGAATCTAGGGAATTTTGGAAGATCAAAACCAATGCATCCACTATCTCTGCAGCCACCTCTTTTAGAACCTTAGGATGTAGGTCATCAGGTCCAGGGGATTTGTCGGCTTTTAGTCCCATTACTTTTGCTACTCTCTTCCTTTTTACATACTTGTAGAAGCTCTTACAACCTGTTTTTATATTTCTTGCTAGTTTTCTCTCTCATTCTATTTTTTCCCTTTTTATCAATTTTTGGGTCATCCTTTGTTGGTTTCTGAAACTCTCCCAATCCTCAGGCTTAATACTATTCTTCGCTACATTATAAGCTTCTTCTTTCAATCTAATGCTATCCTTAACTTCTTTAGTTAGCCACGGTTGGATCACTTTTCCTGTGGAGTTTTTGTTTCTCAATGGAATGTCTTTTTGTTGAGAATTATGAAATATTTCTTCAAATGCTAGCCACTGCTTATCTACTGCCGCACCTTTTAATCTATTTTTCCAATCTACGTTAGCCAACTCACCCCTCATACCTATGTAATTGGCTTTATTTAAGTTTAAGACTCTAGTTTCAGACTTAGGCAAGTCACTCTCAAACTTAATGTGAAATTCTATCATATTATGATCACTCTGCCTCAGAGGATCCTTTACTATGAGATTGCTAATTAACCCTGTCTCATTACACAATACAAGATCTAAAATAGCCTGTTCCCTGGTTGGTTACATGATGTGTAGGGCAACACGGTGGCATAGTGGTTAGCACTGTTGCCTCACAGCGCCGGGGACCCGGGTTCGAATCCGGCCTCGGGTGACTGTCTGTGTGGAGTTTGCACATTCTCCCCGTGTCTGCGTGGGTTTCCTCCGGGTGCTCCGGTTTCCTCCCACAGTCCAAAGATGTGCGGGTTAGGTTGATTTGGCTATGTGTTAGGGGGGATTAAATACGTGGGGTTACGGGGATAGGGTGGGATATGTGTCGGTGCAGGCTCGATGGGCCGAAATGGCCTCTATCTGCACTGTGGGGATTCTGTGATGTATTGTCTAGGAAACTGTCCCAAATGCATTCCATGAACTTGTCCTCCAGACTACCTTTGCCAATTTGATTTGTCCTGTCTATATGAAGATTAAAGCCCCCCACAATTATTGCATTACCTTTTTTGCAAGCTCCTACTATTTCTTGATTAATATACTATTTCTTGATTAATATAGCTACTGTTAGGGGGCCTATATACTACTCCCACCAGTGATTTCTGCCCCTTGTTATTCCTTATCTCCACCCATACTGATTCTACTTCCTGATCTTCTGAGCCGAGATCCTTTCTCGCTACTGTCCTTATGTCATCCTTTGTTATCAGGGCTACTCCCCTCCTTTTCCATTCCGCCTGTCTTTTCGAAACGTCAAGTACCCTGGAACATTTAGTTCCCAACCTTGGTCACCTTGCAGCTCTGTAATGGCTATTAGATCAAACCCATTTATCTCTATTTGTGCCACTAGTTCATCTATCTTGTTACGAATGCTTCGTGCATTCAGATAAAGAGCCTTTAATTTAAATTTTTTACCATTATTCCCTGCTTTGACCTTATTCTCTGCTGCACCGCTACCGTTAAACTCCGTGTCCCTTCCTGACACACTCAGCTTATTTTTACCCAAATCGCTACACTGCTCTATTGCCTTGACCTTTCTCCTTAGATTTCTAAATTTCCCCTCACCTGACCCCTCCCCCCCTTTTATAGTTTAAAGCCCTGTCTACAGCCCTAGTAATTCGATTCGCCAGGACGCTGGTCCCAGCCCGGCATAAGTGGAGCCCATCCCGACGGAACAGCTCCCTCTTTCCCCAGTACTGGTGCCAGTGCCCCATGAACTGAAACCCCTTCTTCCCACACCACTCTTTGAGCCACGCATTTAACTCCCTGATCTGCTTGATCCTATGCCAATTTGTGCGTGGCTCAGGTAGTAATCCAGAGATTATTACCATTGAAGCTCTGATTTTTAATTTAGACCCTATATATAGGGTCTAAATTAATAAGCAGAACCTTTAACGTAGTAAAACATCCCAAGACGCTTCACAGGAGCGTTATAACAAAATTTCTCACCGAGCCGCATAAGGAGATATTAGGACAGGTGACCAAGAGCTTGGTCAAAGAGGGAGGTTTTAAGGAGAGTCTTAAAGGAGGAGAGAGAGGGAGAGAGGTTTAGGGAGGGAATTCCAGAGCTTAGGGTCTCGGCAGCTGAAGGCACGGTGGATGCTCAAGAGGTCAGAATTGGAGGTGCGCAGAGATCTCGGGGGTTTGAAATCTATCATAGAATCATAGAAATTTACGGCACAGAAGGAGGCCATTCGGCCCATCGTGTCCGTGCCGGCCGACAAAGAGCCATCCAGCCTAATCCCACTTTCCAGCCCTTGGTCCGTAGCCCTGTAGGTTACGACTCTTCAAAAAGAAAAGAAAGACTTGTATTTCTACAGCGCCTTTCACGACCACCGGATGTCTCAAAGCGCTTTACAGCCAATGAAGTACTTTTGAAGTGTAGTCACTGTTCTAATGTGGGAAACGCAGCAGCCAATTTGCGCACAGCAAGCTCCCACAAACAGCAATGTGATAATAAGTGCATATCCAAGTACTTTTTAAATGTGATGAGGGTTTCTGCCTCCACCACCCTTTCAGTGAGTTCCAGACCCAGCACCCTCTGGGTGAAAAAAAGTTCTCCTCAACTTCCCTCTAAACTTCCGACCAATTACCTTAAATCTACGCCCCCCCGGTTAAAGACATTTCTGCTAAGATTTTGATGTAAGGGAATCAAGAAACGTCGACTTGCGATGGCTGGAAATCGATCCCAGGACAACTGCTTGGAAGGCAGTGATGCTCACCACTGTACCAGCACCGCTCACTGCCGGAGAGACAGCCAGTGTTTCTGTGGAGTCAATGTCCCTTTTGCGTGGCGCCTTGACGTGTGCCCTCTGGTTAATCTGGCGGTATGTTGGGTTTTTACAGGAGAAACGAATGTCCAAGGCCACGGAGGTGATGATGCAGTACGTGGAGAACCTGAAGAGGATGTACGAGAAGGATCACGCCGAGCTAACGGAGTTCAAGAAGCTGGCCAACCAGAATTCGAACCGTAGCTACAGTCCGTACGGAGACAGCGGCGGTAGGAGCATGTAGCCCTCGCTGGGTTTCCGGGTCTGTTGCGAAAGGCCCGCGGTTTGTGATTAGCAGAGAGCTCGCCCCAACGTGTGCTCTTCAAAACGCTCGGCGGGACAGCAGCTCACGGGGCTGAGCGATGAGTTCCTCATCTCGGCCCGGTCGCCGCAGGAAGGTTCTAAGCAGAGGTCGTGACCCTCCCCCACAGTGAGGTTGGGACATCTGCTCTCCTGGCAGCTGGCAATGGTTGGCTGGGCAATGTCTTCCAAAAACAAATCCATGGAGCGATCCCAGTGTTAATCCTGGTGTTAATCCTGGTGTTAATCCTGGTGTTAATCCTGGTGTTAATTCTGGTGTTAATTCTGGTGTTAATCTCGGTGTTAATCCTGATGTTAATCCTGGTTTTATCCCGGTGTTAATCCTGGTGTTATGCTGGTGTTAATCCTGGTGTTAATCCCGGTGTTAAACCTGGTGTAATCCTGGTGTTATTCCTGGTGTTATCCCGGTGTTAATCCTGGTGTTATTCCTGGTGTTATCCCAGTGTTAATCCTGGTGTTATCCTGGTGTTAATCCTGGTGTTAATCCTGGTGTTAATCCCGGTGTTATTCTGCTGTTAATCCATCTGTTAATCCAGGTGTTAATCCTGGTGTTAATCCCGGTGTTATCCTGGTGTTAATCCATCTGTTAATCCCGGTGTTAATCCAGGTGTTAATCCAGGTGTTAATCCCGGTGTTATCCTGGTGTTAATCCATCTATTAATCCCGGTGTTAATCCCGGTGTTATTCCCGGTGTTAATCCATCTGTTAATCCTGGTGTTAATCCCGGTGTTAATCCTTGTGTAATCCTGGTGTTAATCCCAGTGTTAATCCCGGTGTTAATCCTGGTGTTAATCCAGGTGTTATTCCTGGTGTTAATCCTGCTGTTAATCTTGATGTTAGTCCTGGTGTTATCCTGGTGTTAATCCTGGTATTATCCCGGTGTTAATCCTGGTTTTATCCCAGTGATAATCCTGGTGCTATCCTGGTGTTAATCCTGGTGTTGATCCGGGTGTTATCTTGGTGATAATCCCGGTGTTAATCCTGGTGTTATCTTGGTGTTAATCCTGGTTTTATCCTGGTGTTAATCCTGGTGCTATCCTGGACCCAGGCCCAGAATTGCACTAATATACAGCATTCACATGCCATTCATAGAATCATAGAAATTTACAGCACAGAAGGAGGCCATTCAGCCCATTGTGCCCATGCCGGCCAACAAAGAACTCTCCGGCCTAAGGGTTTCCAACTCTTGGTCCGTAGCCTTGTAGGTTACGGCACTTCAAGTGCATATCCAAGTACTTTTTAAATGCGATGAGGGTTTCTGCCTCTACCATCCTTTCAGGCAGTGAGTTCCAGACCCCCACCACCCTCTGGGTGAAAAAAGTTCTCCTCAAATCCCCTCTAAACCTCCGACCAATTACTTTAAATCTGTTCCCCCTGGTTATTGACCTCTCTGCTAAGGGGAATAGGTCCTTCCTATCCACTCTATCTGGGCCCCTCATAATTTTATACACATCAATCAAGTCTCCCCTCAGCCTCCTCTGTTCCAAAGAAAACAGACCCAGCCTATCCAATCTTTCCATTTCTTTGAATTGTTTTCTAACCCCCTTCTGTCCTCTATTGAACATATTGCCTCTTGGATGGGGCACAGTTCAATGGGTATAGCCACATGCGCGCCTGGACGATGAGTGATGGCAGGCTATTCGACTGTGGAAGAGTACACAGCCCAGCCTGATCTTGTCCATACAGCACGGGACAGTGAACATCTGTCCGCAGGAACCCTGGTCCATTGGTATTCTCTCTGTCCCCAAACACAGGGTGCCTGAAACCTGTAGTTGCTCCGTAAACACTGCCTCAATTGGGCATAGGTAACTCGGCACCGACCATGAACTAAAGTGATATTAAAGGGTACGGGGAGTGAGCAGGAGAGTGGGATTAGACTGGGTGGGATATTAAAGGATACGGCGAGTGAGGGGGAGAGTGGGATTAGACTGGGTGAGATATTAAAGGGTATGGGGAGTGAGCAGGAGAATGGGATCAGACTGGGTGGGATATTAAAGGGTACGGCGAGTGAGGGGGAGAGTGGGATTAGACTGGGTGGGATATTAAAGGGTATGGGGAGTGAGCAGGAGAGTGGTATTAGATTGGGTGGGATATTAAAGGGTGTGGGGAGTCAGGGGAGAGTGGGATTAGACTGGGTGGGATAGTAAAGGGTGTGGGAAGAGTGGGATTAGATTGGGTGGGATATTAAAGGGTGCGGGGAGAGTGGGATCAGACTTATTGGGATATTAAAGGGTACAGGGAGTGAGGGGGAGAGTGGGATTAGACTGGGTGGGATATTAAAGGGTACGGGGATTTAACGGGAGAGTGGGATTAGACTGGGTGGGATATTAAAGTGTACGGGGAGTGAGAGGGAGAGTGGGATTAGACTGGGTGGGATATTAAAGGGTACGGGGAGTGAGGGGGAGAGTGGGATTAGACTGGGTGGGATATTAAAGGGTACGGAGAGTGAGGGGGAGAGTGGGATTAGACTGGGTGGGATATTAAAGGGTACGGGGAGTGAGGGGGAGAGTGGGATTAGACTGGGTGGGATATTAAAGGGTGCGGGGAGTGAGGGGGAGAGTGGGATTAGACTTAGTGGGATATTAAAGGGTGCGGGGAGTGAGGGGAAGAGTGGGATTAGACTGGGTGGGATATTAAAGGGTACGGGGAGTTAGCGGGAGAGTGGGATTAGACTGGGTGGGATATTAAAGGGTGGGGAGTGAGCGGGAGAGTGGGATTAGACTGGGTGGGATATTAAAGGGTACGGGGAGTGAGCAGGAGAGTGGTATTAGATTGGGTGGGATATTAAAGGGTGTGGGGAGTCAGGGGAGAGTGGGATTAGACTGGGTGGGATATTAAAGGGTGCGGGGAGAGTGGGATCAGACTTATTGGGATATTAAAGGGTACAGGGAGTGAGGGGGAGAGTGGGATTAGACTGGGTGGGATATTAAAGGGTACGGGGATTTAACGGGAGAGTGGGATTAGACTGGGTGGGATATTAAAGTGTACGGGGAGTGAGAGGGAGAGTGGGATTAGACTGGGTGGGATATTAAAGGGTACGGGGAGTGAGGGGGAGAGTGGGATTAGACTGGGTGGGATATTAAAGGGTACGGGGAGTGAGGGGGAGAGTGGGATTAGACTGGGTGGGATATTAAAGGGTACGGGGAGTGAGGGGGAGAGTGGGATTAGACTGGGTGGGATATTAAAGGGTGCGGGGAGTGAGGGGGAGAGTGGGATTAGACTGGGTGGGATATTAAAGGGTGCGGGGAGTGAGGGGAAGAGTGGGATTAGACTGGGTGGGATATTAAAGGGTACGGGGAGTTAGCGGGAGAGTGGGATTAGACTGGGTGGGATATTAAAGGGTGGGGAGTGAGCGGGAGAGTGGGATTAGACTGGGTGGGATATTAAAGGGTACGGGGAGTGAGGGGGAGAGTGGGATTAGACTGGGTGGGATATTAAAGGGTATGGGGAGTGAGGGGGAGAGTGGAATTAGACTGGGTGGGATATTAATGGGTACGGGGAGTGAGGGGGAGAGTGGGATTAGACTGGGTGGGAAATTAAAGGGTGTGGGGAGTGAGGGGGAGAGTGGGATTAGACTGGGTGGGTTATTACAGGATATGGGGAGTGAGCAGGAGAGTGGGATTATACTGGGTGGGATATTAAAGGATGGGGTGTGAGGGGGAGAGTGGGATTAGACTGGATGGGTTATTACAGGATATGGGGAGTGAGCAGGAGAGTGGGATTATACTGGGTGGGATATTAAAGGGTACGGGGTGTGAGGGGGAGAGTGGGATTAGACTGGGTGGGATATTAGAAGGGCATGGGGAGTGAGGGGGAGAGTGGGATTGGACTGGGTGGGATATTAAAGGGTGGGGATTGAGGGGGAGAGTGGGATTGGACTGGGTGGGATATTAAAGGGTACGGGGAGTGAGGGGGAGAGTGGGATTAGACTTGGTGGGATATTACAGGATATGGGGAGTGAGGGGGAGAGTGGGATTAGACTGGGTGGGATATTAAAGGGTCTGGGGAGTTAGGGGAGAGTGGGATTAGACTGGGTGGGATAGTAAAGGGTGTGGGGAGTGAGGGGGAGAGTGGGATTAGACTGGGTGGGATATTAAAGGGTGCGGTGAGAGTGGGATTAGACTGGTTGGGATATTAAAGGGTACAGGGAGTGAGGGGGAGAGTGGGATTAAACTGGTGGGATATTAAAGGGTGCGGGGAGTCAGGGGAGAGTGGGATTAGATTGGGTGGGATATTAAAAGGTACGGGGAGTGAGGGGGAGAGTGGGATTAGACTGGATGGGATATTACAGGATATGGGGAGTGAGGGGGAGAGTGGGATTAGACTGGGTGGGATATTAAAGGGCGCGGGGAGAGTGGGATTAGACTGGTTGGGATATTAAACTGTACAGGGAGTGAGGGGGAGAGTGGGATTAGACTGGTGGGATATTAAAGGGTGCGGGGAGTCAGGGGAGAGTGGGATTAGACTGGGTGGGATATTAAAAGGTACGGGGAGTGAGCGGGAGAGTGGGATTTGATTGGGTGGGATATTAAAGGGTTCGGGGAGTGCGGGGGAGAGTGGGATTAGACTGGGTGGGATGTTAAAGGGTGTGGGGAGCGAGCAGGAGAGTGGGATTAGACTGGGTGGGATATTAAAGGGTACGGGGAATGAGGGGGAGAGTGGGATTAGACTTGGTGGGATATTAAAAGGGTACGGGGAGTGAGGGGGAGAGTGGGATTAGACTGGTTGGGATATTAAAGGATATGGGGAGTGAGGGGGAGAGTGGGATTAGACTGGGTGGGATATTAAAGGGTGGGGTGTGAGCGGGAGAGTGGGATTAGACTGGGTGGGATGTTAAAGGGTATGGGGAGTGAGGGGGAGAGTGGGATAAGACTGGGTGAGATATTAAAGGGTGGGGTGTGAGGGGGAGAGTGGGATTAGACTGGGTGTGATATTAAAGGGAACGGGGAGTGAGCAGGAGAGTGGGATTATACTGGGTGGGATATTAAAGGGTGGGGTGTGAGGGGGAGAGTGGGATTAGACTGGGTGGGATATTAAAGGGTGGGGTGTGAGGGGGTGAGTGGGATTAGACTGGGTGGGATATTAAAGGGTACGGGGAGTGAGCAGGAGAGTGGGATTATACTGGGTGGGATATTAAAGGGTTCAGGGAGTGAGAGGGAGAGTGGGATTAGACTGGTGGGATATTAAAGGGTAGGGGGAGTGAGGGGGAGAGTGGGATTAGACTGGGTGGGATCTTAAAGGGTGCGGGGAGTCAGGGAGAGAGTGGGATTAGACTGGGTGGGATATTAAAGGGTATGGGGAGTGAGGGGGAGCGTGGGATTAGACTGGGTGAGATATTAAAGAGTACGGGGAGTGAGGGGGAGAGTGGGATTAGACAAGGTGTGAAAATAAAGGGTATGGGGAGTGAGGGGGAGAGTGGGATTAGACTGGGTGAGATATTAAAGGGTGTGGGGAGTGAGGGGGAGAGTGGGATTAGACAAGGTGTGATATTAAAGGGTGTGGGGAGTGAGGGGGAGAGTGGGATTAGACAAGGTGTGATATTAAAGGGAACGGGGAGTGAGGGGGAGCGTGGGATTAGACTGGTTGGGATATTAAAGGGTACAGGGAGTGAGGGGGAGAGTGGGATATTAAAGGGTACGAAGAGTCAGGGGAGAGTGGGATTAGACTGGGTGGGATATTAAAAGGTACGGGGAGTGAGGGGGAGAGTGGGATTAGACTGGGTGGGATATTAAAGAGTGTGGGGAGTGAGGGGGAGAGTAGGATTAGACTGGGTGGGATATTAAAGGGTTCAGGGAGTGAGGGGGAGAGTGGGATTAGACTGGGTGGGATATTAAAGAGTGTGGGGAGTGAGGGGGAGAGTGGGATTTGACTGGGTGGGATATTAAAGAGTGTGGGGAGTGAGGGGGAGAGTGGGATTAGACTGGGTGGGATATTAAAGGGTACGGGGAGTGAGGGGGAGAGTGGGATTAGACTGGGTGGGATATTAAAGGGTTCAGGGAGTGAGGGGGAGAGTGGGATTAGTCTGGGTGGGATATTAAAGGGTTCAGGGAGTGAGGGGGAGAGTGGGATTAGTCTGGGTGGGATATTTAATGGTACGGGTTTGTTAGGGGGGCAGACTGGGTGGGATAAATCATTGGCCAAGCCGTCTCCTACTTTAAATTGGCGTTCGATATTCAGTCACTGGGAAAAGCTTGAATTTATTTTCCGTGAACTAGCAAGTGTTCAATGAACACTCACACGCCGTCGAATGGGGGCGTTCGAATAATCTGAGCACGAGTTCTCAAAGTTGGGAAGAGGAGTTAGAATCATAAAAATTTACAGCACAGAAGAAGGCCATTCAGCCCAGCCATTCAGCCCGTCATGCTTTGTTGTTGCTGACCTTAAAACTGGGCCACTTCACGGAGTTCTGAGAGAAACAAACCCTCTGTCAGGTGCTCATCCAGCGATGGCATTCTTCAGATTCTCGAGGAGCCTCGCCAACCATCGCCAGGAAGTTTGTAGCATCGATTCACCAACAGTAGGTGGCAGCATTGAACTATTGGAAGGAGCCCCCATTGTTTCCCCTGGCAACCCCGGCCAGCATTTTCCCCCTCATCCCCTCCCCGGCACCCAGCCCCCCTCTCCTATATCGGAGGGTAACTCACAGGCCGAGTGCGTGGAGTGGGGAATCTCTGTCCACAGCGTTTACACGAGATTCAATCCGAGAGGTTGTCTGGGTTTTTATTGATAACATGGGTGAGAATCCCTGCCCACAGTATCCCTCAGATCTCCAACGCAGTGAAGACAAAATGCTGCCATTCCCCAGCTCTTCTAACTCTCCTTTCACTCGCACACTTTTTCTTACAATCTCACAGCACAGAAAGAGGCCATTCGGCCCATCGTGTCTGTGCCGGCTCTTTGAAAGAGCTCTCCAATTAGTCCCACTCCCCTGCTCTTCCCTAAAGCGATGCAAATTTTTCCTCTTCAAGTATTTATCCGATTCCCTTTTGAAAGTTACTATTGAATCTGCTTCCACCGCCCTTTCAGGCAGCGCATTCCAGATGACAACAACTCGCTGCGTAAAGAAATTATCCTCATCTCCCCTCTGGGGCTTTTGCCAATTATCTTAAATCTGTGTCCTCTGGTTACCGACCCTCCTGCCAGTGGAAACAGTTTCTCCTTATTTACTCAATCAAAACCCCTCA
This sequence comes from Squalus acanthias, assembly GCA_030390025.1. Lineage (NCBI taxonomy): Eukaryota > Metazoa > Chordata > Chondrichthyes > Squaliformes > Squalidae > Squalus > Squalus acanthias. The sequence continues at coordinate 2,990,685 of CM059434.1, read as the reverse complement.
GAAATTTGAACACCTCTATTAAATCTCCCCTTAACCTTCTCTGCTCTAAGGAGAACAGCCCCAGCTTCTCCAGTCTCTCCACATGTTGTTTTTTTCTTTACCCTACTGCAAGAGGCAAGAAATGGCCAGGAGTTATATTCCTTTGAAATGTATTATCCTCGTTGATTCAGCATTGTCCCCGCAGGTTGCCGTAGTCTCTGGGGAATCCTGATGGCGGGTGGCTGGATGGCCACACGCAGACCCTGAGAACTGGGGATCCAGCCCTCGAAGCTCAGGCCACTCGGCCTTATTTGTGCTTCTATCTCTCATTTGCTGGGTTGTCCTGCTTGGAATTTGCAGGACTCTGGGGAAAGAGCAGGGGGGAGTGGGACTAATTGGAGAGCTCTTTCAAAGAGCCGGCACAGGCACGATGGGCCGAATGGCCTCTTTCTGTGCGGTCTGGTTAGGAAATGACTGTACTTAGTGCCGTTGCCTCATTGATGAATAAATCCTCAATCAGAACGTTTAGATCTCAACAACTTGAGATATCTGGGAATTAATGGCGGGGCCGGGGTTTAAACTTCATAAGGTAAAACGAGGGCAACCAGTGCAAATTTCAGGGCCCAACATCTCCTCCGATCTCAAAGAATTATGGTTAACTCGCCAAGGCTTCTTCGACAGCACCTCCCAAACCCGCGACCTCCACCACCTAGAAGGACAAGGGCAGCAGGTGCACGGGAACACCACCACCTCCAAGTCACACACCATCCTGACTTGGAAGTATATCGGCCGTTCCTTCATCGTCGCTGGGTCAAAATCCTGGAACTCCCTACCTAACAGCACTGTGGGAGTACCTTCACCACACGGACTGCAGCGGTTCAAGAAGGCGGCTCACCACCACCTTCTCAAGGGAAATTAGGGATGGACAGTAAATGCCGGCCTTGCCAGGGACACCCACGTCTCTTGAACGAATGATAAAAAAAATCTTTTGTGTTTTGTTCTCAGATGATGGAGTTCCCAGAACTGCCCGATCTATGTCGCTTACACTGGGAAAGGTAGGAGGTCAGACCAAGGAAGCCGGTTTACTTGCACGTTCAACGGAGTTGTCGTGGCCTCTAGCCAATCCTTGAAACAGTTCTTGAATGCCAACCCACCCATGTGGCTTTTGAAACTTCGCTACACCTCTCTCTGTCCCAATCTACATCCTGTTCATTGTTACCTACGGACAATTGAATAAGGAACATGTATTTATAAAGCATCTTATCACATCGGCAGGAAGTCCCAAAGCTCTTTAGTAACAATGAATAACTTTTGAAGTGTAGTCACTGTTGTAATGTAGGAAACGCGGCAGCTAATTTGCGCACAGCAAGATCCCACAAACAGCAATGTGATAATGACCAGATCATCTGTTTTTTTTTATGGTAGTTATTAATGGATAAATATTGGCCAGGGTACCAGGGAGAACTCCCCTGCTCGTCTTCGAAATAGTGGCCCTGGGATCTTTTACGATCACCTGAGAGGGCAGACGGGGGCCTCGGTTTTACATCTCATCCGATAGATGGCGGGATAGATTTCTGTCTTCGACTGGGTGATAATCTGGCCGAGCGGATTGCCCTCCCGTTGTAAAATGCTCCCGATGTTCGTCCCATTGAGATAGAGGCACTGGAGTAGTCCTTGTTATCCACATGTCACAGGTGCTGGGCGTAGATTCCCAGTCCAGGCCATCTAACCTTTTCCTGAATAGGATCCTCGTGCACATGAACCCTTCCCAAATGCCACCCTGTCCATTCACTCAGGAGGCAGCTCCTGCTTTGATACCAGAATCAATGATCTGGTTTTGTATATGATGCGATCTCCCTGCATTACAACAGTGGCTACATTTCAAAAGTACTTCATTGGCTGTGAAACACTTTGGGTCGTCCTGAGGTTGTGAAAGGCGCTGGAGAAATGCAAGTTCTTTCTTTCTTTATCGAGCTGAGCTCTCGATTGACGGAAAAGCGCGGCCTTTAAAATCCATTTTCAGCCAATTAAACCTGCTGCCACCTCCAGAATAAAATGTGGGAGCCTAGGGAACGAGGACAGGAAAGAGTGGAGATGACGGGTGGATTCAAATTAAATTGTTTTAAAATGCTCCGCTTTTAGTTGAACTTGTTTTTTAAAAGTATATTTTAATCCGACATGGATCATAGAGCGATACAGCACAGAAGGAGGCCATTCGGCCCATTGTGCCTGTGCCGGCTCTTTGAAAGAGCTCTCCGATTAGCCCCACTCCCCCTGCTCTATCCCCAGAGCCAATGTTGCCCTCAGGCTGCGCGGCAATCTGGAGGTCCCGTGGTGTCGCTCAACGGGTTTATAATGGAAAAAGCTGCGCACACGCGGTAATTTGAATGAGCCGCGCGTCCCCTTAAAGGGGTCTCGCATCTTAAAAAAAAATAATTAGTGGGCGCATTACCCATAACCCTGCAAAATTTTTCATTTTGGTTAAGATTAGAGTAATAATATTGCCGCTTGAATTTTAGGTGCATTATGATTGTGTTTTTAGGGCTCATTGGAGCATCACAGTGCATGAACAGAAATGTCGCCCCGGAGCGGCCGTGCTTTCCCGGGATCTGTACTCAGTGGAAACGCTGAATGATTCATTGACCCAACTTCTTCCCACGTAGCCGCGTGTTGTGGTTACTTGATTTCAGGCACTAGGGGGATGTAAATATTGTTGATCAAAAATATCGTTGCGATTGCTGCGGTTGCTTTGAGGGATTCGTGGGTCGGTGTTGCCGATCCTTGTTCGGAGATACTTTAGTGCAGAAATGACGCCGATCAGCATTAATGGGAGAGCACGAGACACGTCCCTCTGAGATTCCTCTGCCTGCTATTTTAGGGAAGCATTAACCCGTTTAAACTGAAAGGGGCTTAAAAATAGACAGGGGTGTGTCGCTCAAGTACGTTAGGCGGAGCTTCACTATTAATAATTGTTAGACCGCAGTCTCGTACCCTGGTAGACACCCTGTGACCTCGGCTCTAATCCGTTCTCACAGCCACGAGTAGAGAGATTCATATTAACCACGGGATAAGAAACAATGTGGCTGAAGTTGGGCGTCAGCGCGAGACGGGCGACAGCCCATCGGGCGTCTGTTTCAAGCTCCGCTAGATATTCTTTTCAAAACTGTACCGCCTGTTACTGCCCAAAACGGATGTTGCTCGTGTTGCGGGTTTAACCATTTTAACGGCGCGTTGTGCTTTGCTCCCCGTAGACCATGCCTCGCAGGAGGGTCAGTGTGGCAGTGGTTCCAAAGTTCATCAACTTTCCCGGGCAGCTTCCGAGCAGCTCCACAGTGCCTGCCATCGCTACCATGGTAGGTCAACAACTAGTCTTTGGAAGCTGATTATCTGAAGCCTGATAAAAGTACGAAAGATAGGGAGCGAGAGAACTCACGTTAGGATGCCTTATGACGAGTAATTTATGAGTCGACAAGAATTAAGTAGATTTTTACAGCACAGAAACAGGCCATTCGGCCCCACTGGTCCGTGCCGGTGTTTCTGCTCCACACGAGCCTCCTCCCACCCCTCTTCATCTCACCCCATCAGCATATCCTTCTATTCCTTTCTCCCTCATGTGTTTATCCAGCTTCCCCTTAAATGTATCTCTGCTATTCACCTCAACCACTCCCTGTGGCAGCGAGTTCCACATTCTCACCACTCTCTGGGTAAAGAAGTTTCTCCTGAATTCCCGATTGGATTTATTAGTGACTATCTTATATTGATGGCCCCTAGTTCTGGTCTCCCCCACAAGTGGAAACATCTTCTCTACGTCTACCCTATCAAACCCTTTCACAATTTTAAAGACCTTTATTAGGTCGCCCCTCAGCCTTCTCTTTTCAAGAGAAAAGAGCCCCAGCCTGTTCATCCTTTCCTGATAGTTATAACCTCTCAGTTCTGGTATCGTTCTTGTAAATCTTTTTTGCACTTTCACCAGTGCCTCCAAATCCTTTATATAATATGGAGACCAGAACTGTTCACAGTGCTCTAAGTGTGGTCTGATCAAGGTTCTATAAAAGTTTAATATAAATTCTCTGCTTTTCAATTCTATCCCTCCAGAAATGAACCCAGTGCTTGGTTTGATTTTTTTTATGGCCTTATTAACCTGCCTCGCTACTTTTAGTGATTTGTGTATCTGTACCCCCAGATCCCTCTGCTCCTCCACCCCATTTAGACACTTAGGGGGAGAAATTCCGCTTGGGGTGCAAAGTTTGAAAAGTTTGAAAAGTTAGCGCCAGGCTTCAGTCAGGTGCATTCTTGTCGGTTTCATTACTCGGACTGATGTGGGTAGCACATCCCACAAAAGCAAAATACTGCCGGTGCTGGAAATCTGAAATAAAAACAGGAAACGCTGGAAGCGCTCAGCAGGTCAGGCAGCATCTGCAGAGAGAGCGGAACAGAGCTAACGTTTCAGGTCGGTGACCTGAGCTCTGACGAAAGGTAATTGACCTAAACCCTGCTGAGTGCTTCCAGCATTTGCTGATTTTGGTACAGCGTGTCACCACGTTCTGTGTGTGTGCAGTGTGTGATACAGCCGCTATCGGTTTAGTTTAAGATTAGCTGTTACCCTCTGCTGTGGACGCCTTTGATGTCTTATCTCTTTCGATCTTTGTTGCTCTGCACTGAAGCCCATCCAGCCATGGACTCACACTCCCCGCCCCCGCTGTGTTAAACGTCTCTCTGTTACAGCTGGGTGTCTTAATGAAGCATCTTTTAACCTAACAACTCTCGAGGTCAATGTTACATGATTCTATACGTGCCTATCCCTTACAGGGACTGGCGTTGGGAGGTATAATGTTCTCTGTGGAGACGGGCAGTGGGTGTACAAAGTCTCCACGCTGAGCGAACGTTTCTCAACCGCCCTTCGAACAAAGCACGGTTAACAAACCATCTTTCCCTTCGTTGTGTTTCCTTTGTAGCCGGAGCCGAATAACAACACCAGCGCCAGCGGTTCCGACACCGTCCCCACCACCAGCAGTCCCAGCAGCTCCAGCAGCACCAGTCCCAGCAGCAGCAGTCCCAGCATCACCAGTCCCAGCAGCAGCAGTCCCAGCATCACCAGTCCCAGCAGCATCAATCCCAGCAGGATCAGTCCCAGCAGCATCAATCCCAGCAGGATCAGTATGCACTCCAGCCTGACACTGGCCCCTCTTGTGGAAAAGTGAGTGCAGCTCGAGTGCGTCGTTGCTTTGATTCACCACTGAATTCAGTTTCATCCTGGAGTATTTTTTTACTTATTCATTCTCAGTTCTGGTCACCACACTTTAGGAAGGATGTGAAGGCACTTGAGAGGGTGCAGAGGAGATTTACCAGAGTGGTTCCGGGGATGGGGGATCTTAGCTACAAGGACAGGTTGGAGAAGCTGGATTTGTTTTCATTAGAGCAAAGGAGGGGTGATTTGATAGAGGTCTACAAGATTATGACGGGTTTTGATAGGCTAGACGGGGAAAGGCTGTTCCCACTAGTTGATGGTACAAGGACTAGGAGGCACAGATTTAAGGTTTTGGGCAAGAGATACAGGGGGGATGTGAGGAAAAACCTTTTTACGCAGCGAGTGGTGAGGACCTGGAATTCGCTGCCGACGGAAGTGGTAGAAGCGGAGACACTCAATGGTTTCAAGGTGAGACTGGATAGGCACTTGAGGGAAATAAACTTGCAGGGCTACGGGGATAGAGCGGGGGAATGGGACTGACTGGATCGCTCTACAGAGAGCCGGCACGGACTCGATGAGCTGAATGGCCTCCTTCTGTGCCGTTATGACTCTATGGGGGAAAAATTGGGTTGCTTTGTGCCTCCCGTTAGTGTCCTAAGAGGGCGCTAACGGGGCGCAAAGCAACTAGCGCCCGGGCGCAGCGCCGCCCACACCTCCCGCGAAATTCAGCGGGAGGTTAGTGGCGGCGCTAACTGGTAGCGCCACGCTGCGCCGCCGGCGATGACGTCATCGCCGTGCGCAGCGCCGCGCTCGCGCCCCGGCCGCGATCTTCGGGAGCGACCCGTGACTTACCGCCGGACGCTATGTTCGACGTGGTCAGGGGGGCCTACCTGCGGCCGGGGAGGCGCTATTTAAAGGCGAGGTGCGGGGCGGCCATTTTTATTGCTGGCCACCTGCCTGCTCCCCCGTCCACGGCCTCCTGAACGCCCCCCCCCTCCCTGCGGAGTGCCGGCTGCACTCTAAGAGCCCGGCACTTCTCTTGAGTGCCGGGCTCTTTTGCCGGCACTCCCGATCCCCGGTGGCCCAGCTGGGCCCCGGTTCGCGCTGCGCAAGGCCCCTCCCCTTTAAGAAGGGGAGGAAGACCTGCAATACCGCGGCGCCACGTGCCACAGCGCGTGGCACTGCGGCACATAGCGCCGCGATATTGACTCGCAGCGCCCCAAGAGGGATGCGGGGTGCTTCCAGTAGCGCCCCGCTTCCCTCTTGGGGCGCAACCACTGAAGTTCCGGCGCGGGGCCGCTAATTTGCTACTCAATGTTTAGCCCTATTACTCTATCTGGGCGTCACTGGCAAGGCCGGCATTTATTGCCCATCCCCTAATTGCCCTTGAGAAGGTGGTGGTGAGCCACCGCCTTGAACCGTTGGTAGCGGGTTTGATACAAACTGAGTGATTTACTGGGTCACTTCAGAGGGCAGTTAAGAGTCAACCACGTTGGTGTGGGGACTGGAGGTAATTAGAGGGGAGTTGAGGAGAACATTTTTCACCCAGAGGGTGGTGGGGGTCTGGAACTCACTGCCTGAAAGGGTGGTAGAGGCAGAAACCCTCATCACATTTAAAAAGTACTTGGATATGCGCTTGAAGTGCCGTAACCTACAGGGCTACGGACCAAGAGCTGGAAAGTGGGATTAGGCCGGATAGCTCTTTGTCGGCCGGCGCGGACACGAATTGCCTCCTTCTGTGCCGTAAATTTCTTTGATTCTATGAGTCACACATAGGCCCAGACCGGGTAAGGACGGCAGGTTTCCTTCCCTAAATGACATTACTGAACCAGTTGGGTTTTTACAACAATCCGACAGCTTCATGGTCACTGTCAGTAATCCAGATTATTATTTCCGGATATTTTTAAAAACTGAATTGAAATTCTCAAACTGCCCTGTGGGATTTAAGCCCACGTTCTCCGGATTACTAGTCCAAGCCTCTGGGTTATTGGCCCAGTAACAGAACCACTACACCACCGTGTCCCTATCAAGGGTTAGAATTACAGCCCCAGTGCTGGAGCCCCCCACCCCCCCAGACCCTGGCATTCCACCCCTCGAGATTTGCCACTTAGATCTGTCTCTAGGGGAGGACTCTGTTCCCACTACGGTTGCCAACGCTGGGTGCATTCCTGGAGGATTCCTCACATAGCCTCATGCCTCCAACCGCCCAGCCCGTTCAAACAGCCTTTTCCTCCCATCTCCAATATTTTTATAACTTTTATTTTTTATTCGTTCATGGGATCTGGGCGTCGATGGCAAGGCCAGCATTTATTGCCCATCCCTAATTGTCCTTGAGAAGGTGGTGGTGAGCCGCCTTCTTGAACCGCTGCAGTCCGTGTGGTGAAGGTGCTCCCACAGTGCTGTTAGGGAGGGAGTTCCAGGATTTTGACCCAGCGACGATGAAGGATCGGCGATATATTTCCAAGAAAGGATGGTGTGTGACTTGGAGGGGAACTTGGAGGTGGTGGTGTTCCCATGTGCCTGCTGCCCTTGTCCTTCTAGGTGGAAGAGGTCGCGGGTTTGGGAGGTACTGCCGAAGAAGCCTTGGTGAGTTGCTGCAGTGCATCTTGTAGATGGTACACACTGCAGCCACGGTACGCTTAATAAATGAAAGTGTTCAATGATAATGAGCAAAACAACCTATACTGGAGTCCTGGAGATTTATCTTTAATTCCCAGAGATTCCAGGGCATTCCTGGAGGGTTGGGGACCCCAGCTCCCCGTACTCCCAGCAGAGATCCACATTGACTGGGAGCGAGGGTTGGAGAAGCAGGGCTACATCGGCTGTATCCTTACTAACAGCTAGTGGATAGGTACAAAAAATAATTTAAAAGGCTAATGGAATGTTGGCCTTTATCTCAAGAGGTGGAGATGCCGGTGTTGGACTGGGGTGGACAAAAGTGAGAAGTCGCACAACACCAGGTTATAGTCCAACAGTTTTATTTGAAATCACAAGCTTTCGGAGTGGCTGCTCCTTCGTCACCTGACGAAGGAGCAGCAGCTCCGAAAGCTTGTGATTTCAAATAAAACTATTGTGGGTAAAAATTCAGTTGGTTGCGCCTCCCGTTAGCGCCTTAAGAGGGCGCTAATGGGGCGCAAAGCCGCTAACGCCCGGGCGCAGCGATGTTTGCGCCGCTCGAGAACTTAACTTGAGATTGTGCGGCGGCGCTAAAACTTACCACTGCGACCACCTGCGCGCGCAGATTGTGACGTCATTCCATGGTGCAACGCCCTTGGGGCGCCCCGGAGCGGAAATTGAGTGGCGCCCCCTGCCTTACCGCCTGGCGCTTCCAACGACCGGAAGACTGGAACGCTATCAATCGCTGTGGGGCTGGGGGAGGCGCTATTTAAAGGGGGCCTCTTCCTGTCTTTTTCTGTGGTCGACATTTATGCACCACTCGTTCTGAGAGAGAGAGAGAGATTCGGAGAGAGAGAGAGAGAGACTTCTACATTGACTCAACGCTTTGTGAGGTAGTTTTGCCTATTGATCCTAACTTTGCTGCTACTTTAGTTGCTGTCCCTCGTTACTTTGCTTGCAAAGAGAATATGGGGGCTGCACTGATTGGGGGCGTCGTCCTGCTCCAGCTGAATCGGAGGATACAGAGACGCAGAGAGAGAGTGGCAATGATGGCCAGACGGAGGAGGGCCATCAGGCGTCTGTACAGGAGAGCTTACCCTCCCAGGGTATATCGTGAACAGCTCTCCTACATCCATATGTCCGAGGAGCTGTGTTTGCGAAGGCTGCGATTCAGCAAGGAGGTGGTCACTGAGCTCTGCCACCTGCTGCAGCCAGATCTGCAGCCTCAACTGAGGTCCAGGACGTCTCTGTCGGTGGCAGTGAAGGTCACAGTGGCTTTGAACTTTTACGCCACTGGCTCATTCCATGCTGCTGCTGGGGACCTCGCCAATATCTCCCAGTTCGCGGTGCATTGCTGCATCCGGCAGGTCACAAATGCCCTCTTCAGAAGGAGACGAGAGTTCATCTCTTTCCCTATGACCCCAGACAAGCAGCGTGACCGCGCTCTGGGCTTTGCGAGGGTAGCGGGCTTCCCCATGGTGCAGGGCGCCATTGACTGCACGCATGTGGCTTTGCGTGCTCCGCGTGAGAATGCCGAGGAATTCAGGAACAGAAAGGGGTTCCATTCCTTGAATGTCCAGTTGGTCTGTGACCACAGACAGCTGATACTCGCTGTCGATGCCCAGTATCCTGGCAGCTGCCACGATGCTTTTATCCTGCGCCAGACTACTGTGGCAGAACTTTTCGAGGCACCGCATCAGCCAGTTGGTTGGCTTCTCGGGGACAAGGGGTATGCATTGAGCACCTGGCTGATGACACCGCTCCGTACGCCCAACACCCCTGCTGAGCTGCGGTACAATGAAAGCCATCAGGCAACCAGGAACATTATTGAGCGCACAATCGGCGTGCTGAAACAACGGTTCCGCTGTCTGAACCATTCCGGAGGAGCCCTGCAGTACTCGCCTGAGCGAGTATCGAACTTCGTAGTCGTGTGCTGCATGTTGCATAACATGGCAATCCTCAGGACCCAGCCAATGCCACCAGGCCTTGGAGCACCACCAGAGGAGGAGGAGGAAGAGGAGGAAGAGGACGAGGACGATGATCATCAGCAGCACCAAGGCAGGAGGGCAGCCCACAATGGTCAAACTGCAAGGGCCGTCCGTCAACGGCTAATAGCAAGCCGCTTCTAGGGCCCCTGCCATTGCTACCAACATTAATCAACCCAGCACGCAACCCCTAAGCCGGCCAAGGCACCAATAATTCCAACCACCAACCATGTATATTTTGAATACAGAAACTTATTTATTTTACAAACTCTGTGTGTGTCAATTCCTCATGACAAACTCATAGAAATAAACACAAAAAAACAGTCAATAACATAACTGGTTCTCACAACCTGGAGATAATGTCCAAAACACTAAACAAAAGTTGGACCATGAACCTCGGCCTTTAATAAAAAAATGACCAGCATTTTGTCACACCTCCTACTTTTTGCCCTTCGAGGGTACATAGATACATAGATACATAGAAGATAGGAGCAGGAGTAGGCCATCCGGCCCTTCGAGCCTGCTCCGCCATTTAATGAGATCATGGCTGATCCTTCAATTCAGTATCCCGTCCCCGCCTTCTCTCCGTAACCCTTAACCCCTTTTGCCTGTAGAAATATATCTAATTCCCTCTTAAATATATTTAATGAGCTGGCGTACACTGCCCTCTGTGGCAATGAGTTCCACAGGTTCACCACTCTCTGAGTGAAGAAATTCCCCCTCATTTCTGTCCTAAATGGTTTAGCCCTTATCCTTAAATTATGTCCTCTAGTTCTGTTCTCACCCGCCAAGGGAAACATTCCTTCTGCATCTAATCTGTCTAGACCTGTCAGAATTTTATACACTTCTATGAGGTCCCCTCTCAATCTTCTAAACTCCAGTGTGTACATCCCTAAACTACATAGTCTCTCCTCATAGGTCTCCTTCCCTTGCGCACTTCCCCCCTTCTAACCCTACTGCTCCTCCGTAATGGGACCTCAGTGGCTGCAGCAAGGCTGGTGGAAGGCTGCTGCTCGTCAGACCCTGACACTGCAGATGCCCCTGAAGGACGGCCTCGACCACTTCTGGGCCTGGAGGGCCCGGCTGCAGACTGCACCAACTCTGCATGGGCGGCAGCAGTCTGTCCTACAGGCGGTGGCAAGTGCAGTGGAGAAGTGACAGTGTTGGCAGCAGGAATGCTGTCATCGTGAGAGAGGACAGCAACTCCCTGCTCGCCCAACACACTGGCACTCCCACGGGGCAGCACTTCAGCATCCGGAGCAATCTGCCGGAGAACAGATTGCTGGCCTGCTGCGGCGCGGTGACAGCCCCGGGGACATGTGCACGAACCATCGAGGTTGGCAGCAGTCTGTGCTCGCGTGGCCTCAATCTGAGTCTGTATGAGAGCAGTCAGAGATGGGATCACGGCAGCCAGTGACTGAATTGCAGCACTAAGCGTTAGTGTGGCATCCGCCTGTGCTACAGCGAAGTGCTCCACACTCCTTGCCAGTGACTCAATGCATTCGGGCACCCTTCCCACTGCACCCATGAGCTCAGTGTGCATGCCCACCGCCTGGGTGTTCATTTCTGCGATCAGCCGCTCCTCCTCTGCGTCCATTGCAGTAGGAGTGTCTGGCATACTCTCCCTCTGGGGAGAAGGCCCCCGTTCTTCCCTACCCCCCCCATGGCGTTGCTGCAGCCCGCTGGGTCCTGGAGCTTCACCCTCATCAGACCCTTCCCCCCTGCTCCCCTCCAGGGAAGGCGTGTTCCCAGTGTGGGCATGGGCTTCCTCGGGAGAGGGTGGCACTGATGCTCCGGCTTCCTCTTCCTCCTCAGCTGCAGCATCACTCCCAGTGGCAGCTTCAGGGCCCGTCTCCTCAGCTGGTGAATCACCATCTGAAAGCAGGGAGGTACAAGAGTGGCTTTAGCGTGAGGACAGGGTGGCAGTAAGGGAGGAATAAGTGCAGCGAGTTAGCAAGTTGGATTGAAAGTGTCAAAGGCTGGTGTTGTGAGGGACAAGTGGAAGGACAGAGGACAAAAAGGTGATGACCTTACCATTGCTGTCCAGAACGGGGTCGGCGTCTCCAGTGGCGACAGGACCGATCACCCGGCTTGCCACAATCCTGTGGACGCGCTCCTCAAGATCGCTGAGGGGTTGCAGCTGAGGCCGCCCTCCACCTGTCCGTTGCTGCTGTCTCCTATTATGAGCCAGCTTAGCCTGCAAGAAAAAGGACAGCATCTGAGTAAATATACAGCCATGGTCTTGCCTGATGTGCCTCCCATAGGTGAATAGCCCTTACTGTATGCAGCCATGGTCTTGCCTGATGTGCCTCCCATAGGTGAATAGCCCTTACTGTATGCAAAGTGTGGAATGTGTGTGTGTGTTTGATGAAAGGGCCATAGGTGTTGGATGAGTGTTGTGCATTGGGGTTTTAAGACCCTCTGGCCATAGAGTGAGGTTGAGATGGAGGGATGGAGAGGTATTGAGAAAAAGCCACTCACCCTGACGACCCGAGTGAGGTCGTTGAACTTTTTGCGGCATTGAGTATGGGTCCTGGGCACCATGCTCCTGGAGGAGACGCTCTGAGCCACCACCCTCCACACTCTTCTGAACTCGCGTGGCAAAGGCCTCCTGCCACTCTCAGGGAAGAGCATACATCGTCTGCGCTCCACTGCGCCAACCAGAGCATCCAAGGCCCGCTCGGTGAAGCGATGAGCGCGTTCTCTCACCCTCTCCATGCTTGGCAGCAAAATGGATTCACAGGTCTCTCCAGGCCGAGATTCAAGGCTGCAATGAGCAGGGTGTGGTTGGGGAGCAAGTGCCCCCCCCCCGCTTTAAGAAGTGGCCGGCGCCAGTGTGTCTGTGTTCCCTCGCTAACTGGCAGCAGCTGCGCTGCGCTCGCGCGCTGAGTTAGCGCCTCACTCCTTGGCCTTTGCGCCTTAAGACAGGTGTGCAGCGCCTGCTTTAGCGCTCCACTCACCTCCCGGGGCGGTAAAAGTGAAGTTTCCAGTCAGTGCCGATAATTAGCGCCAGGCGCTAATATTTGCGTCCAGACGATATTTGCGCCCCAAATGGGGCGCGACCTAATTTCTACCCCTTGGACTATAACCTGGTGTTGTGCGACTTCTCACTTTTATCTCAAGAGGGCTGGAAGACAAAGAGTTGGAAGTTCTGTTACAGCTGGACAGAGCTCTGGTCAGACCCCATCTGGAGTAACTGTCTTCAGTTCTGGGCCCCGCACCTCAGGAAGGATATATTGGCTTTGGAGGGGAGCAGCGCAGATTCACCAGAATGATATCGGGGCTAAAAGGGTTAAATTATGAGGACAGGTTGCACAGACTAGGCTTGTATTCCCTCGAGTTTAGAAGATTAAGGGGTGATCTAATCAAAGTGTTTAAGATGATCAAAAGATTTGATAGGGTAGATAGAGAGAAACCATTTCCTCTGGTGGGAGAGTCCAGAACAAGGGGGCAGAACCTTAAAATTAGAGCTAGGCCGTTCAGGGGTGATGTCAGGAAGCACTTCTTCACACAAAGGGTGGTGGAAATCTGGAACTCTCTCCCCCAAAAAGCTGTTGAGGCTGAGGGTCAATTGAACTTTCAAAACTGAGATTGATAGAGTTTTGTTGGTTAAGGACATTAAGGGATATCAAACCAAGGCGGGTAGATGGAGTTGAGATGCAGATCAGCCATGATTTGATTGAATGGTGGAACAGGCTGAATGGCCTCCTCCTGTTCCTATATTCCTATCCTCCCCTCTGATCCACACTGACTGGGAATACAGATCCCCTCTAGAAGTGTGGGATTGTGGATTTATTCCTTATTTGCCGGTTCGTGTTCAGAGGGATTTGAGTGTCCTTGTACACGAAAACACAGAAAGTTAGCATGCAGGTACAGCAAGCAATTAGGAAGGCAAATGGTATGTTGGCCTTTATTGCAAGGGGGTTGGAGTGCAAGAGTAAGGAAGTCTTGCTGCAATTGTACAGGGCTTTGGTGAGACCACACCTGGAGTACTGTGTACAGTTTTGGTCTCTGTACCTGAGGAAGGATATACTTGTCTTAGAAGCGGTTCACTAGATTGATCCCTAGGATGAGAGGGTTGTCCTATGAGGAGAGATTGAGTAGATTGGGCCTATACTCTCTGGAGTTTAGAAGAATGAGAGGTGATCTCATTAAAACATATAAGATTCTGAGGGGGGTTGACAGGGTAGATGCTGAGAGGCTGTTTCCCCTGGCTGGAGTGTCTGGAACTAGGGGGCATAGTCTCAGGATAAAGGGTCGGCCATTTAGGACTGAGATGAGGAGGAATTTCTTCACTCAGAGGATTGTGAATCTTTGGAATTCTCTGCCCCGGAGGGCTGTGAATGCCCAGTCATTGAGTATATTCAAGGCTGAGATCGATAGATTTTTGGACTCTCGGGGAATCAAGGGATATGGAGATCGGGCGGGAAAGTGGAGTTGAGGTCGAAGATCAGCCCTGATCTTATTGAATGGCGGAGCAGGCTCGAGGGGCCAAATGGCCGACTCCTGCTCCTAATTCTTATGTTCTTATGTAATCTTGTTTGAGTTTTGTGGGCCTGGAGGTTTGGGATCGGGCTGTTCTTAGCGCTGTCACCTCATTGGTGGATAAATCCTTCATCAGAACATTGAGATCAGGTATCAGCAACTTACGAAATCTGGAAATTAATGACACGGGTTCAGAGTCAAAAAGCTTGGCGACCCAGAACATTAAAAAAGTCATTCAGTTGTTTCATAGTCGATCAGAAATATAATGATGCAAAATGATTCCAAGCTGTTGTTTGTTACTCTCTGACAGTTGACGGATTTGATGCTTTTCTTCCTGTAGACTTGCAGTAATTAAAGAAGTGACTGGAATTAGCAACATCCTTACCCCCGCTCTCTCCCATCCACCCCGGAAGGTGTCAGCTGTGGCTCAGTGGGTAGCACTCTGGCCTCTGAGTCCCACTCCAGAGACTCGAGCACATAATCCAGCCTGACACTCCCAGTGCGGTACTGAGGGAGTGCTGCACTGTCGGAGGAGCCGCCTTTCGGATGAGACGTTAAACTGAGGCCTTGTCTGCCCTCTCATGTGTACGTAAAAGATCCCACGGCCACTATTTCGAAGAAGAGCAGGGGGGAGTTCTCCCCATTGTCCTGGGGCCCAATATTTATCCCTCAACCTCCATCACTAAAAACTGATGATCTGGTCATTATCACATTGCTGTCTGTGGGAGCTTGCTGTGCGCAGATTGGCTGCTGCGTTTCCTACATTACGACAGTGACTACACTTCAAAAGTACTTCATTGGCTGTAAAGCGCTTTGGGACATCCTGAGGTCGAGAAAGGCACTATAGAAATGCAAGTTCTTTCTTTCAAATTGTTTAACTGAGATAGTTTGAGATCTCTGTACCTTGTCAATCAAAGTTGTTTGTTAGTAAATTGGGAGTTGAGCATCTTAACCTCTAACCTACCCAGCAATAACAATAGCAGATTTTGCTGTTTCCTTTCCTCTCTTTATGATTCAGTGAAGCTAAATTCTTTACTTCCTATGTACAAAGCGGGAAGCAGAACGGAGATCAGGAGAACGAACGTCCAAGTCCAGGAGATGTCCAGCCGGTCAAGGTCGAGATAACTAGCTCAGAGACAAAAGCCAAGATCGAAGAGGAAGCTTACAATAAAGGGTGAGATTCCCCCTGTGCCTGGAGAGAGTGTGTGTACAGAATGGTGGGATATATATAGGCGATAGGACACAATCCACACCGTGTGAGCTGCCCAAGGCTGAGGCTCCTCACTGCTCAGAATCAGCAAAGACATTACTGGGCTCCCAGATATCACAACAACCGCTCGCCCCATACCCTCAGGATCTGGGAATCCTGTTACTCGCTGCCTGTTGGTGAAACTTTAAGAGACATTTCTTGTCGTTCGGCCCAGCTGCTTGTCTTGTTCTCCTGTCGACCCCCCTCCCCCCTTCCCTGCATATTTCCCGTCTCACCTGCTGTGTTTTCCTGTAAATCTCCATAATTGAACTCTAGGAAAGCCTTTCCTGGATCTGTGGAAGTGCTTCGAGAGCTCCTTGTGTAGAGCATTCCCATCCCATTCAGACATCCATTAATGGTCCACTGTCCCTTCTTTCCATTCCAGAAAGGCTCCCAGTCCGGCAACGCCTCGATTTAAAAATTCTCATCCTTGTGTTCAAATCCCGCCATGGCCCTCACCCCTCCCTATCTCTGTAACCTCCTCCAGCCCTACAACCTCCCGAGATCTCTGCGCTCCTCCAATTCTGGCCTCTTGCGTATCCCCGTTTTCCATCGCTCCACCATTGGCGGCCGTGCCTTCAGTTGCCTGGGCCCTAAGCTCTGGAATTCCCTCCCTAAACCTCTCCGCCTCTCTAACTCTCTCCTCCTTTAAGACACTCCTTAAAACCTACCTCTTTGGCCAAGCTTTTGGTCACCTGTCCTAATATCTCCTTATGTGGCTCGGTGTCAAATTTTGTTTGATAATCGCTCCTGTGAAGCGCCTCGGGACGTTTTACTATGTTAAAGGCGCTATATAAATACAAGCAGTTGTTGTTTGTTCCTTTGCGAGGTCAGTAGCGTTGATCAATGAGAAGTTGGTGGGATAAATAACACAGGGGGAAGGGCTGTAGTAAGGGTGGAACAAGAGTCTAGACTTGAGTGGGCACCGCACACAGACTCCACACACAGCAACCAAACCAAT